>CAUYRH010043355.1:0-12178 GCA_963574655.1 Perodicticus potto | reverse complement strand
CCACGAATGGATTAATAAATTGTGGTACATGTATACCATGGAATATTATGCAGCCTTAAAGAAAGATGGAGACTTTACCTCTTTCATGTTTACATGGATGGAGCTGGAACATATTCTTCTTAGCGAAGTATCTCAAGAATGGAAGAAAAAGTATCCAGTGTACTCAGTCCTACTATGAAGCTAATTTATAGCTTTCATATGAAGGCTATAACCCAAATATAGCACAAGAATATGGGGAAAGGGGGAAAGGAGGGGAGGGGAGGGGGTGAGGTTGGGGTGGAGGGAGGGTAATTGGTGGGGTGTCACCTACGGTGCATCTTAGAAGGGTACAGGCGAATCTTACTAAATGCAGAATACAAATATTTTCATACAATAACTAAGAAAATGCCATGAAGGCTATGTTGGAAAATAGTTCAGATTGTATATGAAACCAGCACATTGTACCCTTTGATTGCACTAATGTACACAGCTACGATTTAATAATAAAAACAATAAAAAAGAAAAAGAAAGCAGGGCCACACTAAAAAAAAAAAATCTGAATATTTTGGATGGATGTGGTGGTTCACCTTTGTAGTGCCAACTACTGAGGGGTGGTGCTGAGGTGGGAGGTTCACTTGAGCTCTGGAATTTGAGGTTGCAGTGAGCTGTGATTGTGCCCCTGCACTCCTGTCAGGGTGGGTGACAGAATGAGACCCTGTCATCAAAAAATAATAATAAAATAAAATTTTAATATTTTATCACAAATTTTTTTGCATTAATTTTGAGTTTTAAATAACACATTGAGATATTACTTATCTCGACTGAGTTTGGGTACCTCTTGAATCTGTGCCCAGGCCAGTGTCTCACAAGTCTCTCTAATCCTGGCCTCGCAGACTCCTCCCTTAGGGAGTTCTGGTTCTAGTCTAGACTCCTGCCTGGGGCAAAGGCCCCCTCTAAACCTCTTGATCATTCAGGCCAAGTTCACATGCCCAGTAACCAACCGGACTTGCCCCACCTCCCCTTGCTGCCGCTGAAGACTCTTCGGATGCTCCCTGCCTCATGCTGTGGGCGGGCAAAGGGGCATCTCCAGGGGTGGAAAAGGTTGCCCTGATTGGAATGCGGGAAAGGCAAAGAGAATGGCTCCTTCCCTCTGTTCCCTGACCCTCAAACCAGGTCAGTAAGATGTCTCCTCCCAAAGCCCCGTTGGTCCTTCTGCCTCCTACCCTCAAAGCCAAGGTCAGAGCCCTTACCTGCCTGGCCAGCCCCCGGCAGGGCAGTGATGATGCAAGGGATGCGGGGAGGTAGGGAGAGGAGATGCAATGGGGCTATTGGCTGGGGAGATGTGTGGGTTGGGAGGGTCCTTACTTAGCGCAAGGGAGACCTTTGCTAAACGACCGAGGAGGGGTACTGGCGCCTCGAGAAGTCCACCAGCGACCAGGAGCACGACAGAGGGGACCCGGGGCGTCGCGGGCCATACTCACCACGACCGTTCTGGTTGGGCCGGTACACGCTGCCCACGCTGAGGCGGCCCTGCTGCGCGCCGTTCCGCTCCCCACCCGGCGGGGGCGCTTCAGAGCTGCGCACAGGCAGGTAGGGTGGCTCCAGCACGCGGAAGGGGGGCTGCGGCTCCACGACGCGCGGCGGGACGTAGGCCTCGGGCGGCACGTTGGCGTAGGGCGGGTACCAGCCGAGGCGGGGATCGCCGCCGTAGGCGCCGCCGGTGGTCTGCGCTGCGTCGGGGTTGGGGTCGGGATAGGCCTGCTCGAAGCCCGCGGTGCCCTCGTTGTACAAGCTGTGCGAGTAGCGGCGGTCCAGGCCGTCGGGGGGCTGCGGCTGCGGCGCATAGGGCCGCTCCGGGGCCGGATAGAAGCCCTGGGCCGGGTATTCAGGCTGCTCCTCGCCGCCGCCGTAGTCCTCATAGCGCGCCCGGGGCTGGAAGGGGTAAAGGACCCCTGCCGAGGCCACGGCTGCCGCCCCCGCGCCCATGCCGCCGCCCGCGCTGCGGTAGTATACGTAACCCTGGTCGTAGGTCCGCGACGCGGGGTCGTAGTTCTCGTACTGGCTGACGAAGGGGGCCTGCGGATAGGGGAACTGTTGGGGGTAGGAGGGCGGCTGGCGGTAGGTGGTGGCGAAGGCCGAGGCCGAGACCGAGGAGGCGGAGCCCCCGTGCCGTTGCTGGGAGACGGAGGTGCGGGCCCGGGCCATGCCGGTGCTGTCTCCGACGGCCACTTCGCGCCAGTTGTCGGGCACCTGGCCGAAGCCGAATGGGTGCCGCGCTTGGCCGCGCACAGTATCCGAACCCACGCGCCCTGGCAGGGGCAGGGATGGCGCCTGCCGGCGCCTGGGGCTCCCGTGGCTGCGCCGCTGCTGGGCCTGGGGCGCTCCGGCCAGCAGCACTCGGGAGCTACTCTCGGCGGGTTGAGGCCCTGCCGGCACGTACTCTGAGCCCGAGTTGAGCAGGCTGTACACCTGTCCGTTGTTCTCCCACTGGATCAGCTGCCGCCAGCGTCCCGGGTCCGAGCCCTGCCCTGATTGTGCCTGCTGCCCGTGCACCAGGACGTACAGGCAGGCGCCCCACACCAGCGCCTCCAGCTGCCATCTGCCTCGGGCCAGAGCCATGGTGGCCCCTCTGCAGAGGCCTGGTGGACAGAGACGTTCTCAAAAGTGGCCCCCTGTGCGTGCTTCTTTCCCCACGGCTTCGAGGACAGGACGGCTCCTTGCCTGCCCTGGCTTTAGCTTTGTCCATCGTGGCCTTGTCCAGAGCAGAACCGTTCCTCCGATGACAGCATTTTGAGGCCAAGGGATCAGGGCAGGGTAGGGGCGGTGCCCAGCGCTGCACGAGGCTCTCCTCAGGGCACGAGTGGACAGGACCGCCTGGGGGCCTTACATGACCAGCCCGGCACTGGCTGGCCGCTGGGCTGGCGCTTTCCCACTTCTGAATGAATAAGCAACAGGCTGGGAGCGTGGGGAGGTTGCGGCTGCCTGGTCCGCCTGCTGGGGCCTCCTCCGCGGGGCCCTATGGCCCGCCGGGTTTTAGCTATGTGGCGGGTACCACAGCTGTAGTGCTCCCTCACTCAGTTCCTGGAGCTCCCAGCCAAGCCACAGACTTGCCCCTGAGGGAGAGAATAAAGCAGGGAGTAGGAAGGGCCTCTAGGGACTCAGAACTGGTAAGTGGAGCTCTGGCAGGCTGGGATGTCAACACCACCCTGCCCATTCCTCTCCACTTTGGACACAGCATCCCTGGTCTCCACCACTGACTTATTTTGGCTGGAATGGACCCCTGACTTCTGTCTGCTCCAGCCCTACCCGGAGACTCTTGGGTTCTCTTTTCTTGTGCTCCCCAAAGCTGTTGTGAAGACCTTTCTTGTTGGTGGGCCTCCTTGGGGGAGATGCAGAACAGGGTCCACCTTCTAATTCTGGAACCTAGATACACCTTAGTTTCTTGAGGCCAAGTGCAAAAGAACCAGAACTTCAGCTTTCCCTCTTGGCACACCTCTGGGCCCTACTTTCCCAGTCTGAAGAATGGGGTGTGTTTCTGGGCTGAATAAGAAACAGTTATTGTGAAATCTGTCCATGTGTGAGGCGGGTGGATTGCCTGAGCTTACAGGTTCGAGACCAGCCTGAGCCAGAGAGAGACCGAGTCTCAAAAAATAGCTGGGCATTGTGGCAGGCACCTGCAATCCCAGCTGCTCAGGAGGCTGAGAAAAGAGAATCACTTAAGCCCAGGAGTTTGAGGTTGCTGTGAGCTGTGACGCCATGGCACTCTACGCACTCTACTGAGGGCAACAGAGGGAGACTCTGTCTCCAAAAAAAAAAAAAGACTTGTGAAATCATGGGAGAGATCAACTCATTATGTGTGGTTTCTGTCCTGCATCTCTTGATTCTATTGTCCATAGCCTGGGAATAACCTGAGTATACGCGTGGGTACAATGAAATCCAGGGACTGTCTTTGATACAGGATGGGCACTGCTAGGCAGAGAAGCCTGTCAGCAGAAAGGGAGATTCAGACGATCTGGCCTACTCCTGTTGCTATGTTACCTTGGGTAAGTCCCTTCCCCTGTCTGATCCAGTTGCCACATCTGACCAATGGAAGATTAGGCCATGTGATCCCTGAGAGTGCTTTGGGAGATTCTCTGTTCCCTCTGGGGATGGAAGTGATAGGAGGGGGTCCAAGAAATCACATTCTGAATGCTGCTCTTCAGGCCTCCCCTGGTCGGCCTTCTCCAACCTTGCTTCTGGGGAACTGGAGGGCAGAAGATTCCCTCTTGTGCTTATAAACATGGTAGGAAGAACCTATCCTTAACTTGACCCTGCAGATTCCCTCTCTATTTTTCCTCCCAAAGTGGGAGGAGACAGCCAGAGTTGACCTTCCTTGGGAACTATGTATACCCCTCCCAGACTCCCAGGCAGCATTTGTTCCCCCTTTGAGCTGTTCTTCAGGAATGAGGCTTGATGCAGGCATCTGGGGCATGTATTTGCCCTTTAAATGCCCATAATTCAGCCAGGGAGGTGGGGGAGCTTCCCACATTATTCCTGGCCAGCAGCCAGTCAACACTGACAGCTCTCCAGTGTGGTGTTTGGTCTCAGACAGGATTCCTACCAGGAGAGACTGGTGTGGCGAGGACAACAAGCAAGATGCTGGCGCAGGGCTCATTGAAGGCTAGAACCTGGAGGGTTAAGCCTTCCCTCCCTCCCGCTTGCCCCCTGCAGTGTTGGCTTCAGCTGCTTGGAATCCCTGGGGTCCTGTAGGGCCCTCCTGACAGCCAGATGGGCAGCAGAGCCAGGAGAGGAGGAGAAGTGGAAACAGGCCTCAGGGTACGCTAGACAGGGAGGGGAAAAGGAGTGGAGAGGAGGCAGAGGATAGTTGTGAAGCAGGGTAGCCCCACTGCTCCGAAGTGAAGAGAGCAAGACCCCTTTCCTCCAGCTAAACAGGGGGCCAGGACAGCCTCAGAGCTCTGGGTGTTGGGGGATCAGGGCACAGGCCATCCCACTCAGCTGGCCTCTGCCTCGGAGCCAGCTCTTGGCTCGAAACCTTACCCGATGCTGGCTCCTGCTCTCTTTTCTTTTTTCTTAATAAGGTCGAATCAGAGAGAGTCAGAGGAGCCAAGTTTCCTGTTAGGCTCTGTTTGAATAAACTGTACTCTGAACATAGCTTAGGCCTCTGCACAGTTTCCCCAGGCCAGGGCCGCGGCCAGGCCAGCCCTCCCTGCTGAAACCGGAGCCCTGGGGTCTGCAGGGGGACTTGATCCAGGGTCCCTGCCTGGCCCCTCAACTCTGCAGGAAAGTCTGTTACACTCTCGGAGCTTCAGAAACCTGTCTGTGACTTGGGGAGTAAGAATACTTTTCTTGTATATTTGGGAGAATGGAATGAAAGGATTATGAAAAGTACCCAGCATAGTGGCAGACACGTGGCCACTATTTTCTTTCTTTCCTCTTAACTCATGAGAGAAAGGAGAGGTTAATCTCTCCCGAAGATGACCCCCTAACCCCACCCCAAACTCCTTTTTCTCTGTCGCTTTCCTGTTTCTGCCTTCAACATCCTTCCTCACCCAGGGTGAACCTTGTGCAGGCCAGGGCCTAAGATGCCACATCCCAGAGGCCCATCTGTTTCCTCCTCTCTTCTCCCTCCCTCTGACCTCCTCTGCTTCAGTCTAGGTTTCTGGTAGTGGCTGACAGGACCCAGCTGGGTCAGACCCAGCAGTTCCATGGGCACAGGAGAGCCTGCCTGCTGCCACCTCTCTATACAGAGCAAGGCGTAGCCTCAGAAGCTGGAGATCTCCTGGGATCCTTAGGCTGCAGTCTGCAGAGTGGTGGCCTAACAGAAACCTGGGTAGGCTGTGGAGGGTGCAGAGCTTGGGTCAAATGAGGGCTCAGACTCACCAGGCTGGGGCCACAGCAGTCTGGGGGGAGGGGAGATCCTCCTTTAACCCTGTCCCTAGAGCCTGGGATTCACACAAAAATTCACACATTTTTAAGACCTGGGCATGTGGTTGAGGCTTGCTGCCAGTTCCTGGCACTAGGAACCAGTCTCAAGGAACCCTTCAGATATGAGGGAGATGAAAGAGCTGAAAGAACCTGTTGATAGTACATGAGTTTGTTAAGCGCCTACTATGTGTTCAGCGATGTGTTGCTGGGGCTTCCAATCCTGTTCCCTCACGAAACACCAGGCTCTGAAAAGTTCATGGGGGAGTGAGAAGCAGCTGGCCAGAGGAGCACAGGGGTTGGGAGCAGAGGAGGGGCAGAAGCTGCCCCACTGCTTTGCAGAGGAAAGGACCAGGGCTCAGAATTTGCTGGGATTGGGGGGAAGGGATGAGAGCTGGCCCTGCTGCTAATCTTATCTCCTAGACTGTGCCTTGCTGGGTGTCCCCTTTCTCCCATGGTGCCTAACTGTGAAAGGCAGGCCTGGGCACCTGGGTGGTGGTTCAGGAAAGGCTGTTGGTGGGATTTGTGCTGAACTGGGAATCAGGGCCCCAGCTGCTGCCTCTGGAAAGTGGGCTGGAGGAAGTGCTGAGTGAGGAGGCCGGGCGAGCTGGCACTGAAAGGGCTGACTCTGCAGGAAGAGGACCACCGAGTGACCACTGCCAGCTGGGCCCTGTGCCCACCCCTCCCCTGCAGCCACATCTGGAGCAATGGTGGGAGAGGCAGGGGGGGACACCTCCCCAGAACCAAGGCAGTGAGGAGGGGGCCGAGGAGAGGGCTGGGGCCCATTGGTTTAGAAGTGTCTGTCTTCAGGGCTGGAACTCCTGAGAAGCCCGGAAGTGGGGGAGGTGAGGTCAGAGGCTTTTCCAGGGACAGATGGGTGGGGGTGGGAGTGGAGGAACCCACCCTTCTCTAGGACCCAGGGAAAGTCTGTGACTCTGGCCATTTCCCACTCAGTTTCCCTCCTAGCTCTTCAGCCATGGTTGGGGGAATTGGAAATACCCCAAAGAGCTGATATCATTCTGGGCAGCAAGGCCTGGCTCCCTGGAGGCAGCAAGCTCCCTTAGAATCTGGTATAGGCATGGCTCTATCCCCACCTCCAACCCATCCACAAACCCAGGGTCCAGAGCTGGAGGAGGCTGGGGCATGATTAGTGCAGAAATAATAACACCAAGACCAGCTGAGGAGAGGGATGTCATCCCAGGGCCTGCTTTGGTAGATCAGCTCTGTATAGTTGTTGGCTGGGGCCTGCTGGGTGGGAGGGGGGAGGTCCTGATGTCAAAGTTCTGGAGACAGACTCCACTCAGCATGCATGGGGGAAGGGGGCAACAGTGTCCCCTGCCCAGGAGAGCACTGGCAAAATCAAGCAGGGTGTCAGGCCGTTGCCCAACAAAGGCTTGCAGAACTGCCAGGGAAACTAAGGCAAGAACCCATGGGTTTTGATTTGAATGTCTTTGGGTCTCTCTAGCTTTTTTTTTTTTTTTCCCCTAGAGATGGGTTCTAGCTATGTTGCCCAGGTATGGAGTACAGGGGCTATTCACAGATGTGGATCATGGTGCACCACAGCCTTCAAATCCTGGGCCAAGTGGTTCTCCTTCCTTAGTGCCTGGCACTATAGGTGAAAGCCATCATACTGGGCTTTTCTCTAACTTTTTAATTTTTTTCAGTAGCCTCTTTTCGTTCATTGATTCATTCATTTTTCTGTCTCCTTCTGTCTTTGTGCTTGTAGGCTCCATCTGTTTGTGTTCTTTCCCATTTCTCTTCCTTCCTCCCTCTGTTTCTGCTGATGTTTCTTCCAATGAATTATTCATTCATTAATTCACTCACTCACTCATTTAGCATGTGCCCTGGGTGCCTGTGGAATACAGGCCCTGTGCTGGCTGTAAGAGTTATGGAGAGAGAGCAGTCACAACTGCCGGGTCCCCCATGAGCTCCCAGACTAGTGGAGCCTGTGTTTGCACCTGTGAGTAGTTACTGCACTCCAGCCTGGGCAACAAAGGTGACAGTCCTGGTGGGGGATGGGGGTGGGAGTGAAGACATGGCACTGACTCCCTGTGACCTTTGAGAGGCACTTCTGTTTCTCTCAATCTTCGTGTCTCAGCACCTGGCTGCATCTGAAACTAGTTTTTTTCAATGAGATTTTTAATGACCAAATTGTGCAGACAAATCACAATTGAAAGAATAACCCCCTTAGCTGGTTTTATTGTACTTTCTCTACTATTATAAATGGTGCTGTAATGAACGCTCTTGAACACAAATTTTTGTATCTAAGTCTGCTGTATGGCAGCATCAGAGTGCCTGGGTTTCCTTATAGCCCTCCTGGTATTGAACTTGCAACTCACTTTGCCTTTCTACTCCTGTAGATTTATAGAATAATCATACAACTTTAAATGAGGTGACACTTAGGATGCTTAGTACAGAGCCTGGTGCATACAAGCACTCAATAAGCATCAGCCATTATTAGTCCCTTAGATCAATTTATTGGAAGTTGAATTCCTAGTGAAAGGGTCTGAAACTTTTTTTTTTTTTGTGGAGACAGAGTCTCACTTTATCGCCCTCAGTAGAGTGCCGTGGTGTCACACAGCTCACAGCAACCTCCAGCTCCTGGGCGTAGGCGATTCTCTTGCCTCAGCCTCCCGAGTAGCTGGGACTACAGGCGCCCACCACAACGACCGGTTATTTTTCTGTTTTGCAGTTCGGCCGAGGCCAGGTTTGAACCCACCACCTTCAGTATATGGGGCCGGTGCCCTACTCGATGAGCTACAGGCGCCGCCCTCATTTCACCTTTTTTATACTGAACTCTTTATCTTCATATGTGATGAGAGGTAAGCATATAACTTTAAAGAAAACTTAGCAACTATCCCAACAAGAATCATAAAGGAATCATCATTTCCTGATGATCCAAAAGGCCATTTTATCACATACTGAATATATATATATTTTTTTTTGTGGAGACAGAGTCTCATTTTATCGCCCTCGGTAGAGTGCCATGGCGTCACACAGCTCACAGCAACCTCCAACTCCTGGGCTTAGGCGATTCTCTTGCCTCAGCCTCCCGAGTAACTGGGACTACAGGCGCCCACCACAACGCCCGGCTATTTTTTTTTTTTCTTTTTGTTTTTGCAGTTCGGCCGAGGCCAGGTTTGAACCCATTACCTTCAGCATATGGGGCTGGCGCCCCTACTGGCTGAGCCACAGGCACCTCCCATACCAAATATTTTTGTGTGTTTGGGTTTGCCATTCTATTCTATTGGTCTGTCACATCATTCATACACTGGCATTTATTGCCCTATTTTACTAATTGTGACTTTTTTTATTTTTTTATTTTATTATTGTTATTTTTTGAGACAGAGTCTCACAATAGAGAGTGTGAGTGTGTGGCATCATCACAGCTCACAGCAACCTTAAAATCTTGGGCTTAAGCAATCCTCTTGCCTCAGCCTCCCGAGTAGCTGGGACTACAAGTGCCCACCACAATGCCTGGCTAGTTTTTCTATTTTTTTTTTTTTTTTAGTAGAGATAGTGTCTTGCTCTTGCTTAGGTTGGTCTTGAACTCCTGAGCTCAGGCAATCCACCCACCTCGGCCTCCCAAAATGCTAGGATTACAGGCATGAGCCACCAAACCCACCCAACTGTGACTTTATTAACAGTTGGTGACTGGGAATACAAATCCCTACGTTTAAGTTCTTTGCTACTGTTACATATTCCTTTTTTTTTTTTTTTAATTTATTGTTGGGGATTCATTGAGGGTACAAGAAGCCAGGTTACACTGATTGCATTTGGTAGGTAAAGACCCTCTTATACTTACATATTCTTTAAGATGAATGCTTGACTTTTTTTCCTTGCCAAGTTAAATAAGCAAATATCCCTTTGGGAACCGTGTTTAGATTAAATTTGTAGATGAATTTAGTGGCAATCAACTTCTTTGAAACATTGAGTTTCAATATATTTCTATTGTTAAGGTCTTTTTAATTGTTTAAAACTTCAGTGATGTTTCATTTTGTAGGTGAATATGTGTGTTTGGGGCTTGTTTCATGACATACAGCAATGGCATCTGTGGCAGGCAGCTTTTGGAGTGACTCCCAATGACCCGCATCTTCTGGGAGTCAACTCTTGCATACTCCTTTCCCTTGTGTTTAGGCTAGATCTAGTGACTTGCTCCAAACGAAACGAATGTCACAAAAAATGATGAGTTGTTACTTCTGAGATTAGGTTCCCAAAGACTGTAAATTCTGTCTTACTGTAACTTTCTCCCTCTGGCTCTTGTGTGCCTGCTATGATGAAACCAGCTCTCATGTTGTAACCTGCCTTATGGGAAGCTCCCCCATGTGACAAGAAAATGTGGGTGGCCACTGCCCAACAGCTAGCAGGGATTTGAGGCCCTAAGCCCAAGAAGTGAGGAAAGGAAACCTACCAACAACTATGTGAATGAATTTAGAAGCAAATCCTTCCCCAGATGAGTCTTCAGATGACACCACAACTTTGGCCGACACCTTAATTTTAGCCTCAGAGAGACTCTGAGTCAGAGGACCCAGCTAAACCATATCTGGATTCCCAGCCCACAGAAACTATGAGATGATAAACATTGTTGTTTTAAACCACTGAGTGTTTAACAGGTTTTTAATATTCACTTCCATTTCTTTCTTTCTTTCTTTTTTTTTTTTTGAGACAAGAGTCTCACTTTATTGCCCTCAGTAGAGTGCTGTGGCGTTACAGCTCACAGCAACCTCTAGCTCTTGGGCTTAGGTGATTCTCTTGCCTCAGCCTCCAGAGTACCTGGGACTATAGGCGCCTGCCACAATGCCTGGCTATTTTGTTGTTGTTGTTGCAGTTTGGCTGGGTTGGGTTCGAACCCACCACTCTTGGTATATGGGGCCGGCGCCTTACCCACTGAGCCACAGGCGCTGCCCCACTTCCATTTCTTTTATACAACAATTTCACCATATTGGTTTTTTTTTTTAATTTGGAGTTTATTAGGTCAAGAATTTCAGCCTGAAACCTGATTTTTCATTTACTATTATTTTACTTATTTTGATTCTTGCTTGCTTGCTTAAGAGTACATCTCTGAGTATCTTTCTCCCATGAAAGGCAGAACCAAATGTGGCATATATCCTAAGTTATGGCATATGGGAAAATATTTTTCTGTTGCCTTAATGCATGAATGCACTTGACAGATTGTTAAATTTTAGGTCACAAGTGTGATCTCTCAAAATTCTGTAAAAGACTGGTTCCTAAAGTTTGTTCCATTGAGCACCAGTCTTAACCATATTTTCTATGGAAAAGGGACTTCACAGTCAAATAAGTTTGGAAAATTGTGCTTGCTGATATTGCCAGTTTAACAGCGTGCATGAATATTATCAAATCTCTGCAGAAGTCTCAGAATAGGATTTTGCCTTGTTTTGCTTAATTCAGCATTTCCCAAGTTTATATTATAATGGAAGATGTTTTTCCCCAGAAAAAATACTTGACAAAATTCCATGGAATCTCTATTGCAATTATACACGCTAAGAACTATTACAGACATTTCCTCCATGTTTTGTTGCCACTGAAAATTGAAAAAATTCTGCCTGGTATTTCTAGATGTTCATTTCTTTTTCGTATTTGACTTGGATGTAAAGGAAGTTTTTACTTTTATAGGCTCAGGCTTTTGTCAACTGAGGAATATTCCTCTTAGTCCTGTGAGTCTGGCTTTTGTTCTATCTGTTTTATGTCTTCTTTAAGAGGCCTGGTTACCTATCATGTTCTTTCTGGTATTTTTTTTTTTAATCCTGTCGGGTTTTTCCTCTGCATTCTCAGAGACTGTCTCATCTCTGCCATCCACATTTACAGATTCAATATTCTTTCATTCCAATCCTGTTCCTTACTGTCTTTGTGCAATTTAAAATTCTGTTGCATTTTAAAGTTTCTTTATATCCTTCCTTTTTCCTGGCTTGTTTTTTGTTTCCACCTGCTTCTCAGCTGGCAGCCCTCTCATTTCAGTCTTTCTATCTTGTTTTTCAAATCTCATTTCTTAGAGTTCATGTTAATTAAATGAATTGAGTACAAAGCAGATGTGGTCTGAAAGTTATTTATGCTTCTGTGATAAATCTTTTTCGAAGGAATTCTTTTTCTCTGCCCTTTGAGGGGACACATTCTCTTTCTTCCATGATGCAGAAATTTTTCAAAGGCTTCATGTTTCCAAGTGTATGTGTATGCACATGGGTTCATGTGTGTGGGTGTGTGTTTGCTTTTCTGTGTACTTCGACTTTAAAAATTAGTGTTTTAAACTTCAAAAAAAAAA
>CAUYRH010043352.1:0-11103 GCA_963574655.1 Perodicticus potto | reverse complement strand
ACGGGCTAAGGCGCCAGCCACGTACACCTGAGCTGGCGGGTTCGAATCCAGCCCGGCCCGCCAAACAACGATGACGGCTGCAACCAAAAATGGCCGGGCATTGTGGCGGGTGCCTGTAGTCCCAGCTACTTGGGAGGCGGAAGTAGGAGACTCGCTTGAGCACAGGTGTTGGAGGTTGCTGTGAGCGGTGATGCCACAGCACTCTACCCAGGGTGACAGCTTGAGGCTCTGTCTCAAAAAAAAAAGAAAAGAAAGAAAAAAAAGAAAAGAAAGAAAAGAAAAGAAAAGTCACAGCAAAGCTATTTCCGGAAGCCCAGGGTGTTGACACTTCCAGGAGCTCTTGGCAAGGGCTGGGGGAGGCCGGGACTCCGGTTTGAAGAGCAGTGTGACAGGCGCAAGAGAAGAAGAGGACCTGGATCAAATGGACTCAGAACCACCAATAGCAGTAAGATACTAACCACGGGACACCAGCCTGGAAGAGCCACAGGAACTATTGTCTCTGGACACTCCTTTCTCAGACAAAGACTTGACAAGGACTTCCAATCCAGAGCAAAAGTGACCCATCCAAGGCTGCCCAGCACAGGGACAAGGTATGACTTTAGGCAACATGGCTCCCCAGAGCAGCTGGCAGGGTCATCTCTGATCCTTGCTCTCTTCACTACTGTTCTCTGCTGCCTTCACGGTGCTTCCTTTGTCTGGGGAGCAGCTCTATCAACATGGGACAGCTGTCCTTTCCACCCTCCAGTCACTATCCAGGGAGGCCACACTGACTGCCCTGGGAGAGAAGGCCAGCTCTGATCTGAGATATCAACAAACAATGATATTGAAGATGTTCTCCCGACCTGCTGGAAGAGTTGGTAGAAGCTCATCCTTGAAGACTCTGGAAATTGGGGAGCAGAGAGAGTCCTATGCTAAGTGGGATGCCTCAGGTTTCTTGGTCTGTGGAAATTCAAAGTCCAGATCTATAATTTTCACAGGGCCCAAGTCTGTCTGCAGCTATGCCCAAGGCCTTGTTGGTTGAGCATTCAGGTCTCAATCACGCCACTTAACAGCTGTGAGGTTGGTAAGCAAACTTTTTATCTTAAGAATAGGACCATAATAATGACTTTTCTCAAGGAAAATTAAATGCAGGCACTCACACTTTGGCAAATCATAGTTTTGCTAATCTTTTCCATCTCTACTCCCATGTCAAGATCCCTAGGCTCCCCTTCCTCATTTTTACTGGCTTGGCAAGGAAGAGTCAGTGACAAAGTAGCTCCTTTGCCCTCTGCCCATTCTCCCTCTCATTTGTTGCAGAGACTAAAGGAGACGAAGTAGCATATAGAAATGCTTCGACAATGGCCAAATGTTTTGCAAACATCAAACACATATCCAGACCTATGCAAAGCCTTTTCTGCAAAGAGTGTTGGAAAATTCATGAGTTCTCAACTTTCTGCCTTGCCCACTAGAAGCGGATTAGAGACCGCCCCCAAGAGGGCCAACTTGACTGTCTAGGACTTAGTCCAGGTGCTACAAGTCAAAAAGTTAAAATAAAATACTTCCCAGTTCACCTGTCTTGGATGAGCACATCGTTGCTAACCCAGTTTTTAAATGGAGCATAGAGACTTCCCCTCCTCCCCTTAAGGATCAACTGCTATTGCAATTGCCCTTATGCCAAAAATAACGATCAAAACAGACAAAATATATGCGATAGCTATTTTTGGACACTGGGTAGCAGACAGTACAGGACAATTACTAAAAGAGTTTGACCCTATTTTTTTGATGTTTGACTGCTGACAACTTCAAGTCTCATCTCTTCCCTTTTTAAAAAACTAATCTTGACAAGCCCATAAGAAAGTTACATGCTTCCCTCCTTAGCACCAGCAGGAAAAGGTCAAAAACTAGTCTGTGTGAAAGAACCCTCACCCTAGCCCCAACTTCATTAAAAACATTAAAAGCAACTCACCTCTTACTTGCTCAATTTATTCCAAATTGGCTTGGATGCCTGCTCTGCTCTCCCCGGAAAGTCCCAATATGTGAGCAATGAATATTTTTCTACCCTCTGGGTATATGTGTGACATAACCAGTTTCAATATCCAAATCAATGATGGGTGGGGAATTGATCTATGGAAAGACCACAGAAAGGCTACATTTTAGAAGTGAGGCTAAATAAGTCCTAGAATAAAGGCTATTCTAAAACCACAAAAAAATAAGCTTCCAAAAGATGAAACTAACTGCAAGTAACTTAACTGCCAGTAAAAGCTTAACAATTTTCAAAGAAGTACAAGAAAATGTAGCAAGCTGGAAAAGCCCAAGGAAATGCTGGCACTCAATAACATAAAATGCATAATGTCCAGCATCTACTCAAAATTTACTAGGCATTCCAAAAAGCAGGAACATGTGATTCATAGTAGGAAGATAAAAATCAGTCCATACAAATAGACCCAAAACTAGAATGATGAACTTAGCATATATTAATGTTAAAATTGTTACTATAAACATGTTCCTTATGCTCAACTAGTTCAAGACAAACATGAAAATAAGAGAAATGAGAAATGTTTAAAAAATAAAAATAGAGGCTCGGCACCTGTGGCTCAACAGGCTAAGGCGCCAGCCACGTACACCTGAGCTGGCGAGTTCGAATCCAGCCCGGGCCCACCAAACAACAATGACGGCTGCAACCAAGAAATGGCCAGGCGTTGTGGCGGGCGCCTGTAGTCCCACCTACTTGGAAGGTGGAGTCTGGAGACTCCCTTGAGCCCAGGAGTTGGAGGTTGCTGTGAGCTGTGATGCCACAGCACTCTACCCAGGGTGACAGCTTGAGGCTCTATCTCAAAAAAAAAAAATAGAACTTCTACAGATAAAAAGTACAACCAAGTTGAGTAATCATTTACTCAAAAGCTGATTCTTTGAGAAGATACTGAAAAACTTCCAGTAAGACTAAATAGAAAAAAAAGAGAAAGACACACTAGTATTATGAATGAAAAAGAAAATATCACTGCAGGTTGTACAGATAATAACAAGATAATAAAGGAATAGTCTGAACAAGTTTATGCCAATAAAGTCAATAACCTAGATGAAATAGAAATAATATTTTGAAAGACTGATGCTTGATTTAGAATAAATAACATGAATATTCATTACAATATTATGTAATATATAAAACTCTCTTTAAAGAATTTGGTGATTACAACCTTCTCACAAAGAAAACTTCAAGCTGGATGGGTTTACTTCTTTCACTGAAGAAAAAAATCATACAAACTTTGCATAAACTCTTCTGAAAATACGAGAGGAGTAAATACCTTCCAACTCATTCTGTGAGGCCAGCATCTCTTGGTTCCAAAACAAAGAAAAAGATAGTATAAGAAAAGAAAATTTCAGACCAATATATCCCAATATATTAACAAAATATTAGCAAATCAAATCCAGAAATATAATAAGAAAATAACAAAAAAATACATCATGCTTAAATGAGGTTTGTTCCAGGAATGATGCAATATTTGGTTAACATTCAAAAATCAACTTTATTAGGCAGCCCCTGTGGCTCAGTGGGTAGGGTGCTGGCTCCATATACCCAGGGTGGCCGGTTCGAACCCGGCCCTGGTCAAACTGCAACAAAAAATAGTTGGGCGTTGTGGCAGGAGCCTGTAGTCCCAGCTACTCAGAAGGCTGAGGCAAGAGAATTGCCTAAGCACAGGAGTTGGAGGTTGCTGTGAGCTGTGATGCCATGGTACTCTACTGAGGGTGATAAAAAAGAAACTTTATCTCAAAGAAACAAAGAAACTTTATTAATTTATCATATTATTCAACTAAAAAAAACATATAATCATCTCAATAAATATAGAAAGGCATTTGACAAAACTTGACATCCATTTATGATAAAATTTCTCAATAAACTAGTAATAGAAGGCAACTTTATCAATCTAATAAAGAATACATATAAAAGGCTCAGTGCCTGTGGCTCAAGGGGCTAAGGCGCCAGCCACGTACACCTAAGCTGGTGAGTTCGAATGCAGCCCGGGCCGCCAAACAACAATGACGGCTGCAACCAAGAAAAATGGCCGGGCGTTGTGGCGGGCGCCTGTAGTCCCAGCTACTTGGGAGGTGGAGGCAGGAGACTCGTTTGAGCCCAGGAGTTGGAGGTTGCTGTGAGCTGTGATGCCACAGCACTCTACCCAGGGTGACAGCTTGAGGCTCTGTCTCAAAAAAAAAAAAAAAAAAGAATACATATAAAAAACCTTCAATTAAGATAATATTTAATGGTAAAAACTGAATGTTTCCCCCAAAATCAGGAACAAGAGCAACATTGTTCTCACCACTTCTATTTAATTTTGCACTAGAGGTCCCAATTAATGAAATAAGTCAAGAAAATAAATAAAAGATTTCCAAATTAAAACAGGAGAGTAAAATTAATATTATACAAATACAACATGATCATCTATGTAAAAAATCCAAAGGAATCTTTTAATAAGCTACTAGAACTAAGAAAGGTATTTAGAAAGGTCACAAGATAAAAGTTCAATATTCAAATGTCAAGTTTACATCATGCTTATATATAATTGCAACAACCAATTAGAAATAGAAATTTAAGACACAGTACCATTCATTGTATCATCAAACATAAGAAACACTTAGGGGTAAGTAGTACAAAATATTTGCAAGACCTAAACCTGAATACACAAAACTGTAAAATATTGCTTTGAAATGTTTAAGAAAATAGCCAGGTGGGGTGGCTCATGCCTGTAATCCCAGCACAGTGGGAGGCTAAGGAGGGAGAATTGCTTGAGCTCAGGAATGCAAGACTTGCCTGAGTGAGAGTGAGACCCGACTCCTAACAAAATGAAAAACCCAGCTAGGTGCCAAGGCAAATGCCTATAATCCCAGCAGTTGGAGGTGGAAGTAGCGGATGCCCACTGCCTGAGTCTGAGGTTTCTGTGAGCTACGACGCCATTGCACTCTGCTCAGGGTATAGGGTGGGACTCTGTCTTAACCAAAAAAAAAAAAGAAAAGAAAAGAAAAATTTTTTTTTTTTTAGTAGAGACAGAGTCTTACTCTATTGCCCTCGGTAGAGTGCCATGGCGTCACACAGAAAAGAAATTTTTAAGAAAACCTACATAAATGCAGAGATAACCCACATTCATAGATCATAAGACTTAAAATTATTAAGATATCAGTTTTCCCCAAATTAAAACTATAGATTCAAGGCAAGTCCAATTAAAATCTCAGTAAAATCTTTATAGAAATTTATAAGCTATTTCTAAAACTGATATAAAAAGATAAAGAACCTAGAACAGTACAACAATTATTTTGTAAAACAATTTTTAAACAAAACAACATCAGAGGGCTTTAAGGCTTACTATAAAACACATAATCAAAAGCTAGTAATCAAGAAGGTGTGGTATGAGTGTAAGAATAGACATAACAAAATTAAGGGAGCAGAAATGTCATCTCTGCAGACCAGCAATTCAGAGGCGGTTTAGATGTGAGGTCTTATTTCAGGCCCTCTCATTGCATTCAAGATGTTGGATGAAGCTGGTTGTCTGAATGCTTGACTGAGGCTAGAAGATGTGCTCCCAAAATGGCTCACTTACCTCTTTGATGGGTAGACACTGGCTATTGGTAGGAGGCTTCAGTTCCTTACCACATAAAACTCTCTGTAGAGTGGCTAGAGTATCCAGCTGGCTTCCCCAAGTGAGTGATCCAAAAGAGCAAGATGGAAGCCAATGTTTTTATGACCTAGTGCAGTAAATTTTGCTCCCTTCTTTCCATGAAACTGTATTGGCTACACAGGTCAACCAAGGCAACCAATCCCATTGGAGGAACACAGGGGCCTGTATTCATTAAATGCCACCTTAAATTCTAGCTACCACAGGTGCCAAGGTAATTTGATAGAAAAAGAGAAGTCTATTCAACAAACAGTGCTGGAATAGTGGGATATCCACATAGAAAAAAATGAACTCCAACCCTTATTGACACCATATATAGAATTTAACTTTAAATAGACCATAGACCTAAAACTTGCAGAAGAAAACAAGGGAAAATCTGTGCAACCTTTTTTTTTTTTTTTTTTTTTTGAGACAGAGCCTCAAGCTGTCACCCTGGGTAGTGTGCTGTGGCATCACAGCTCACAGCAACCTCCAATTCCTGGGCTCAAGCGAGTCTCTTGCCTCCACCTCTCAAGTGGCTGGGACTACAGGCGCCCGCCACAATACCCGGCCATTTTTTGGTTGCAGCCGTCATTATTGTTTGGTGGCCCGGGGCTGGATTCGAACCTGCCAGCTCAGGTGTACATGGCTTGCGCCTTAGCCCGTTTAGCCACAGGCGCCGAGCCTGTGCAACCTTCTGTAAGGCAAAACATTTCTTAGATAGGAGCCCAAAGTCACAAACTATACAAGAAAATAAGGAACATCTGGGGGTTAAGGCTAGAAGAATAAAAAGGAAATAAAAATAGCCAAGCAGTTGTTAAAGAACACAAAAAGGTATGAGCCTGTTTCCTTAACCTTTGAAGCTGAAGACAACAATAAAGGACAGAATGTTTGATTGGTTTGAAATAGTTCATAAGTCAGATTAGAAAATGCCCATTTAGGCCTGTTAGAATAGATCAGTAGTTTAGATTAGAAAGTAGGTGACATTGGGGGTGGTGCCTGTGGCTCAAAGGAGTAGGGCACTGGCCCCATATGTAGGAGGTAGTGGGTTCAAACCCAGCCCCGGCCAAAACAAAAAACATCAAAAAAAAGAAAGTTGTAGACATTGTGCCCAGCATGGTGGTTCACGCCTATAATTCCTGCACTTGGAAGGCCAAAGCAGATGGATTGCCTGAGCTCACAGGTTCGAGACCATCCCGAGCAATAGCAAGACTGTCTCTAAAAAATAGCCAGGTGTTGGGCGGCGCCTGTGGCTCAAAAGAGTAGGGCGCCGGCCCCATATGCTGGAGGTGGTGGGGTCAAACCCAGCCCCGGCCAAAATCTGCCAAAAAAAAAAAATAACCAGGTGTTGTGGCGGATGCCTATAGTCCCAGCTACTTGGGAGGCTGAGACAAGAGAAGTCTTTGAGCCCAAGAGTTTGCAGTTGCTGTGAGCTGCGATGCCACAGGACTCTACTGAAGGCGACAAAGTGAGACTCTTTCTCAAAAAAAAGAAAAAAAGAAAGTAGTTAATGTTTACCCCTCCCGCCTCCCATTAATGTATGTTCTTTTCTAAGGTCAATTTTAAAGTAGTTCTCTTATCTACTGCCCTATACTTCATTTATACAGGCTTTGATGTTGGGACAAGACCTCAACAGGTATTGTCAGAGCTCCTCTCCTACCCCCGGATTATCTTGATAATTTCAGTATTATTTGAAATGTTAATGTTGTTACTACCACAATAACAACCTTGTGAGGTTTTAGGTCAGACAGCACTTCCTTGCTACCTCTTGGCATGTGAAGCTGTTTGCCTCTCTAAGCCTCACAGGTTATTTCTTTGAAAATAACTTGGTGTGGCTCAGTGCCTGTAGTTCAGCAGCTAGGGCACCAGCCACACACACTGGAGCTGGAGGGTCCAAACCCAGCCCAGGCCTGCCAAACAAGAATGACAATTACAGGCTCAGTGCCTGTGGCTCAACAGGCTAAGGCGCCAGCCACGTATGCCTGAGCTGGCGGGTTCGAATCCAGCCTGGGCCCGCCAAACAACAATGACAGCTGCAACCAAAAACTGGCTGGGCGTTGTGGAGGGCGCCTATAGTCCCAGCTACTTGGGAGGCGGAGGCAAGAGACTTGCTTGAGCCCAGGAATTGGAGATTGCTGTGAGCTGTGATGCCACAGCACTCTATCCAGGGTGACAGCTTGAGGCTCTGTCTCAAAAAAAAAAAAAAAAAAAAATAGCCAGGCGTTACAGCGGTCGGCTGTAGTTCCAGCTACTTGGGAGGCTGAGGCAAGAGAATAGCTTAAGCCCAACAGTTTGAGGTTGCTGTGAGCTGTGACACCACGGTTTTCTACTGAGGACAACCAAGTGAGACTCTGTCTCAAAAAAAAAAAAGGCTGTTTCCCATGTGCTGTATGTATATATATATATATATATATATAAACACACACACAGATATATGTGTGTGCATGTATGTATATAATATATTATACGTATTATATCATGCATGATATGCATATGATGCTTATCATCAATATATACATAATATATGCATATATAATTACTCCTGACAACATCCAAAGGAGTAGGTGTTATTACTCCCATTTGCAGATGGAGAAACTGAGGCTCAGAGAGGTAAGTGGATTTAGGGATTTAGCTGGGTGAGATGACACATACCTGTAGTCCCACTGCTCAAGAGGCAGGAAGATTGTTTGAGTCCAGCCTGGGCAACATAACAAGACCCCCATCTCTGGAGAAATACAAAGAACGATGAGAGGATTTGCCCAAAAACACAGCTGGCACTTGGCAGAACCAGGATTTAAACCCAGTGGTTAAGAGCAGAATCTATGCCCAGGACCACTGCACTACACTACCTAAAGAGATCTGACCAAGTCCAGGAATTCAGCACAGGGTGGGTGAACATGTGAGAATATGAGAGGAGGGGTGCTTGCATGCCCTTGTGGGGTCACACATATGTGCCTATGTGGTCATGTGTTCACTATGAGCCTTAACATAGATGCATGCATGTGTTAGCCTGTGCTTTGCTGGCATGACAGTGACCAAGCAAGGCATGTGGAAATGGATGCACTCACAGATTCCCCTGCTCACAGGACCTATCTTCTTCTTCTTTTTCTTTTTTTTTAGAGACAGAGTCTCACATTGTTACCCTCAGTAGAGTACTGTGGCGTCACAGCTCACAGCAACCTCCAGCTCTTGGGTGATTCTCTTGCCTCACCCTCCCAAGTAGCTGGGACTATAGGTGCCTGCCACAACGCCTGGCTATTTTTTTGTTGCAGTTTTTGGCTGGGGCCGGGTTCAAACCTGCCACCCTTGGTATATGGGGCCGGCGCCTTACTCACTGAGCCCTAGGCGCTGCCCCCATCTCCTTCTTTTTGGTACACAGGAGGCATGAGATGTTCAGGACGGGCTAGGATTTGGATTCCAAAGCCAAACTGCCACTTTCTTACTCCCACTATGGGTCTAGACTCAAATCTGTGGAGTTGAGTTAATATGTGGGCCAGGGAAGCCATAAAACAATGTTGTTTTCCCTGGGAGGCATGCCCCATCTTTAGCCCTAAAGGAGGCCACCCACTCTGGCCTCCAGTGGGGGTGGCTGATATCTACTACCACAGTGGAGGCCATATCATTATGGTTAAGAGAAAGCACGTGGGATGAAACTGTCCGGTTGAAGTCTCAGCTTTGCCTCATAACTGTGTGATCCAGCAACTTACCATCCCTGATTCTCCTTGTAAAGTGGGAGTATTATAATAGTAACAACTTCGAAGTATTTGTTGTAATGGTGAATGCACTTGAAATGATACTGAGCTATAGCATGCACTCAATAAACGTTAGTTTTATTATTATTTTGAACCTTTTGAACCCTTGTCAGACGAGTAAAGGGCAGAAAAATGTGCTTTTGTCAAGTACTTACATTATCCACTCCCTAAAGCAGTACTATCATGACCACTTTCTAGATCAGGAAACTGAGGCTCAGCAAGTTGAAGTAAGCTGCTCCAGGTCACACAGCAAGGGAATGATAAAACAAGATTGCAAATGTTGCCTTGCCTCCAATTCCAGGGCTCTTCCTACCAAACCACATCTGTCTTGTTTGGTCTGGAAGTTTCTGTGTTGTGACTATTTGTCCCATAAACTCTGTTCTGCACAGATATTTGCCACCTATGTGTCTTTCTCTCATGTTGCCTACTCACAAGAGAATATGTAGGGATTTGCAGGTGGTCAGATTTGGTGGGGAAAAACATGTTTCTCTTTGTGCAGAAGGAAATGCAAGTGAGACGGTGAGCAGGGAGTTCTTAGAGAAAAATGGGAGGTTCAAAAGGCAATTAATGCTTCTGTCTGAAACTGTAAACAGATAGTTACTGGCTCTGACACCACCAGCACACAGACAAAAGGCAGACAGAAACAGCGCACAAGGAAGCTGGGGATAGACTACGCCCAGGGTGGAAATTAAATGTTTTCCTGAAAGCAGAAAGGAAAACTATGGTTAAAGCCAAGCTATGACTCTAAGTCTGTGACTCCATGACAGTATAAGTTTAGTAAAGGCCCTTAATTTGTACCTAGGTGTTGTGAATCTTAAAGTCTTACTTGACGTTCTCTCTGGACCTAAGTTTGTAAAACAAAAGTAATAATTAGAAGTGAGTTGTCAACATAAGCTGTCATTTTAATCAAATATATATATGAGGAGGAAAGAATGCGTGCATTGGCACATTTAGTCAGAACTCTTGGTTGTGTCAGAAAACTCAACTCAAACTGATGCAAAAAAATTAATAGTAATAATTATTCCTGACTTACAACTGGATAAAACTGTTTGAAGATTCCAGTTAGTGTTCTTGCTGTGTCTTGGCTCTGCTTTCTTCTATGGCTTCAATCTCAGGCATTGTCCTCCCTAGGCTGACAAGATAGTTTTTCAGAAGCTCTTATACATGCTTTTGGCTCACATTGGAAAAGAGTGTCTTTCTCCGCAAAACTCTCGGAGTTCTCTCTGACTGGCTCTCTTTGGGTGACATGCTGGTTCTTCAATCAATCCTGTGGCCAGGCTAGATCACAGGGCCAGCCTTGGAGCCAAGGGCAGGCAGAGTGAGTTCCATCCAAGGTACAAAGGACTCATACTGGGGAGAGAGAGGTCCCCAGGGAAAACTGAGGTGCTGTTTTCAGAAGACACGTGTTCACCATCTGGTAGTTCCTGCATCTCTGTTAACCAAGCTTAATAAAAAGCTGTCATCAGAAATAATAATAACTCATAATAATAGTAATGGCAACACATACTGAGCACTCGCTATGGGCCAGGCATTATGTTATATGCTTTTTTTTTTTTTTTTTGAGACAGAACCACAAGCTGTTACCCTGGATAGAGTGCTGTGACATCACAGCTCACAGCAACCTCCAATTCCTGGGCTCAAGCGAGTCTCTTGCCTCCGCCTCCCAAGTAGCTGGGACTACAGGCGCCCACCACAACGCCCGGCCATTTTTTGGTTGCAGCCGTCAT
>CAUYRH010043349.1:0-12544 GCA_963574655.1 Perodicticus potto | reverse complement strand
CTCAATCTGTCACCCAGGGTAGAGTGCTATGGCATCACAGCTCACAGCAACCTCCAATTCCTGGGCTCAAGTGAGTCTCCTGCCTCTGCCTCCCAAGTAGCTGGGACTACAGGCGCCCGCCACAATGCCCGGCCATTTTTTTGGTTGCAGCCATCGTTGTTTGGAGGGCCCGGGCTGGATTCGAACCCGCCAGCTTAGGTGTACGTGGCTGGCGCCTTAGCCCGTTGAGCCACAGGCGCCGAGCCTAGAGTTTCACTTTTAATGCATGGGCATAAATGAAAGAATTAAAAATATTTATATAGATATGGATCTGTACCTTCCGAATTATGCACATGCTTATTTTTCCTTGAAAACTTTGGGCAAAAAGTGTGTGTTATACATGGCAAAATATGGTACCTTGATCTCAGGCTTCTAGCCTCCAGAATTTTGAGAAAATTAATTTCTGTTGTTTAAGATACCCAATTTGTAGCACTTTGTTGTGATAGCCCTAGGAAACTAATGTACCAAAAGAACAGTCTCAAAAAAACCATCTCATCTCTTTTTCATTAAGATCTTTATTGGTGGCTCGGTGCCTGTGGCTCAACAGGCTAAGGCGCCAGCCACGTACACCTGAGCTGGCGGGTTCGAATCCAGCCCAGGCCCACCAAACAACAATGACAGCTGCAACCAAAAAAAAAAAAAAAACAGTCGGGCATGGGTGGCGGGTGCCTGTAGTCCCAGCTACTTGGGAGGCGGAGGCAGGAGACTCGCTTGAGCCTAGGAATTGGAGGTTGCTGTGAGCTGTAATGCCACAGCACTCTATCCAGGGTGACAGCTTGAGGCTTTCTCTCAAAAAAAAAAAGATCTTTATTGGCATGTTTCCTTCCTTGTCTTTCTTTTCTCTCTTTTTCATATCTTCCTTGTGAATGAGATTTTCCCAAAAGGGCTTTGGTTTAGAAGATTGAAGGTGGCTTTGTGTAGTAGACCCTGGCTTTCTAGAATTAGAAGCTGGAAATAATAGCAGAGAAGGCAAGGCTGAGCATGGTGGCTCACACCTGTAATCCTAGCACTCTGGGAAGCCACGGAGGGAGGATCCCTTGAGCTCAGGAGTTTGAGACCAGCCTGAGCAAAGAAAGACCCCGTCTCCACTAAAAAATAGAAAAATTAGCCAGACATGGTAGTGTATGCCTGTAGTCCCAGCTGAGGCAGGAAGATTGCTCGAGCCCTGGAATGTGAGGTTGCTGTGAACTAGGCTCTGAGGCCATGGCACTGTGGTCTAAGACAACAGAGTGAGACTCTGTCTCCAAAAAAACACAGTATACATGTATTTTAATTAGAAAATGAACAAGCCTACAATTCCCTCAGCCCCCCTCTCCCAAGATAAGTACATCTACCAATTGGTTGTATATCCTTTCTGGCTTCTAAAAGTGTATGTGTGATTATTCTGTAGTCATCTTACGTAATTGGAATCCTACCTTAAATTTGGGAAACCGAAATAGATAAAAGTAGGACTAACCAAAAGTTGATTAGGACTCAGTTGGAGAGATGAAGGACATAATGAAAGGCATAGATGTCACCTTTTTGATATGGAATTAAGTACAGGTTTCTTTCGAGTACATTCTTCCTTCCTTACTGAGGCTACACCATCAGCTGCGCCCTCTACATCCAAGAGATGGTGCTTTGGGAAGAACTTTTTTCTTGTGCTCTCATACTACAGTAGTTGTCAACACTGAAGAATTAAGTGACCAAATGTGTGAGAGTTTTCTCCATGCTCACCAAATAGTGGATACACCTGGGTGTCCTCTAATTGAATTACAGTATCATGTACCTGGAGATAGCATCAGATCCTATAGCAGTGGTTCTCAACCTTCCTAATGCCGTGGCCCTTTAATACAGTTCCTGTGGGTCACAACCCACAGGTTGAGAACTGCTGTCCTATAGGATGAAGTCTCAGTCCCCAAAATTGCCCCCGTCCCTTCAGACATTAGTCACACATTCATGCTCCAGAACTTCTGACTGACCTTCAAGTTTGGGATCTCACATCCTCTTTGGGTTCAATTAATTTGCTGGAGAGGCTCACAAAACTCATGGAAACATTTATGTTTACTGGTTTACAATAAAGGAAATTGTAAAGGATCCACATAACGAGATGCATGGGGGAGAAACGGGGGGAGGGGTGGAGTGCAGAGATTCTATGCCCTCCCTGGGACACCACCATCTGTCTGAAGCTTTTTTTGGGGGGGGGGCAGAGTCTCACTATGTCGCCCTGGCTAGGTCCTGGGTAGAGTGCCATGACGTCAGAGCTCATAGCAACCTCCAACTCTTGGACTTAAGCAATTCTCTTGCCTCAGCCTCCAAGTAGCTGGGACTACAGGCGCCTGCCACAACGCCTGCTTATTTTTTGGTTGTAGTCATTGTTTAGCAGGCCCGGGTTGGATTTGAACCTGCCAGATCTGGTGTATGTGGCTGGCGCCCTCGTCGCTGAGCTACGGGCGCCAAGCCTATTTGAAGCTCTTTGAAACTAGTCCTCTTGGGTTTTTATAAACAACAGTGTGACTATCCTTCAGTATGTGTGATAGGACCCTGTCTAGAAGGAACCCACAATCAGAAAAGTGAGGGAAGATTAGAGTCTTACCTTGGGGCAGGTGAAATTCAGAGAGATGTTCTTTCCTGGGGCCTGCTCCTAAGGCCTAACACACTCAACATTGTAACAAAAGGGAAAAAAAAGACAAATATATAAATATATATATATATATACACACACACATATATATATAGTATACAGAGGGTGCCACAAATATGTATACACAGTATAGGAAACGATAAAAAGTGTGGCGCCTGTGGCTCATCGAGTAGGGCGCTGGCCCCATATACCGAAGGTGGCGGGTTCAAACCCGGCCTCGGCCAAACTGCTAAACAGAAAAATAGCCAGGCGTTGTGGCGGGCTCCTGTAGTCCCAGCTACTCGGGAGGCTGAGGCAAGAGAATCGCCTAAGCCAAGGAGTTGGAGGTTGCTGTGAGCTGTGTGACGCCACGGCACTGTACCAAGGGCAGTAAAGTGAGACTCTGTCTCTACAAAAAATAAAAGTATTAAAATGTGATACTTTTGCAATTATAAGAGATACAAGGTGCAATATACAAGATAAGAAATGTCAGTATATAGTGAGTTTTACAATTTTAATAACAGTTTTTTTCTGTTCTTAAAATATGTATACAGCCGGGGATAGTGGCTCACACCTGTAATCCCAGCACTTGAGAGGCTGAGGCAGGTGGATTTCCCAAGCTCACACATTCTAGACCAGCTTGAGCCAGAGTGAGACCCTGCCTCTAAAAAATAGCACAGCGCTGTGGGGGGGCCCCTGTAGTCCCAGCTACTTGAGAGGCTGAGGCAAGAGAATCGATTAAACCCAAGAGTTCGAGGTTGCTGTGAGCTATGATGCCATGGGTTCCTAGCTCATATTGTACCGAGGGCTACAAAGTGAGACTGTGTCTCAAAAAAAAAAAAAATGTGTATACATTTTTGGGTACCCTCTGTATATGTATATTTCCTAACACTGCAGATAGGCATCTGTGAGTCACAACAAATCAAGCCAAAGGAGATGCCCAGATGAAATAATTCCATTTGGGCTTGGCGCCCGTAGCATAGTGATTACAGCGTCAGCCACATGCACCAAGGCTGGCAGGTTCGAACCCAGCCCGGGGCCAATTAAAACAATGACAACTGCACTCTACCAAGGGCGACAAAGTGAGACTCTGTCTCAAAAAAAAAAAAAAAAAAAAATTCCATTGGAAACACCCAGAGTTGGAGTCATACCTAGCCTTCAGGTAAGATGGAAGTTTTTGTCTTAACCCTTTAAATAACTACTAGTGTAACCTTAAGCAGACTGTTGATGCCTTGTCTTTGCAGTGCCTTAGCTCTGGCTTCATAGTGTTAGTATCCTGTCTTTTTTTTTTTTTTTGTAGAGACAGAGTCTCACTTTATCGCCCTCGGTAGAGTGCCAGGGCGTCTCACAGCTCACAGCAACCTCCAACTCCTGGGCTTAGGCGATTGATTCTTTTGCTTCAGCCTCCCGAGTAGCTGGGACTACAGGCGCCCGCCACAACGCCCGGCTAGTATCCTATCTTTTAAATATTATTAAAAAGAAGAAGAAGAAGAAACAGCAAAAAATGTATATGTCACTTTCCTTGGTAAAATCTTGGTCACTTTCCAGTAAAATCTTGTTGGGTGTAGTGTCTCACACCTGTACCCCAGGACCTTGGGGAGCCAAATTGGGGAGGTGATGGCTTGAGGCTAGGAATTTGAGACTAGCCTGGATAACATAGTGAGACTAAGTAAGACTCTTTCTCTAAAACATGTATTTTTAATTTGCTAGACATGGTGGCACATACTCGTAATTCCAGCTACCTCAGAGGCCAATGCAGGAGGATCCCTGGAGCCTATAAGTTCAAGGCTGAAGTGAGGTACAAGGCAGGACTCCAATCTCACCACCTCACCTTAGCCTGATGGAATAATACTGTGTCTCAACACAAATGCAAAGAACTCAAATTTTTTTTTGAGACAGAGCCTTAAGCTGTCGCCCTGGGTAGAGTGCTGTGGTGGCATCATAGCTCATAGCAACCTCCAACTCCTGGGCTTAAGTGATTCTCTTGCCTCAGCCTCCTAAGTAGCTGGGACTCCAGGCTCCTGCTACAACGCCCAGCTATTTTTTGGTTGAGGATGTCATTGTTGTTTGGTAACCCCGGGCTGGATTCAAACCTGCCAGCTCTGGTGTATGTGGCTGTCGCCTTAGCCACTTGAGCTACAGGCACTGAGCCCAAAGAACTCTTTATATCCAAGATTAAGAAAATTAAAATGTCCCTGGTGTAGTGGCTCACACCTGCAGTCGTAGCACTCTGGAAGGCAGGATCACTTGAGACCAGCCTAAGCAACAGTGAGAACCTGGTCTCTACTAAAAATGGAAAAAAACATCCAGGTGTAGTGGCACACACCTGTAGTCCCAGCTACTACTACAGGCTGAGGCAGGAGAATCACGGAGGTTTCATTGAGCTGTGATGATGCCACTGCACTCTAGGCAAGATGAGAGAGCAATACTGTCTCAAAAAAAAAAAAAAAACACAGGAAAAAATATGTCACAGAGGTTAACCACTACAGTAAGTGCTGTAAAATCGGTTTTATAGGCATAGAAATAAACTAAGAATTATCTTTTGAATTTTTCCAGCTTTTTAATTAGTCATAGCTAGGATCAGTAAACTATGTTCCACTATCTATTTTTGTAAATAAAGTTTTATTGGACAACAGCCAAGCTCATTCATTTGTATGTTGTCTGCAGTATGCTATAACAGCAATGCTGAGCAGTTGTGACAGAGACTACACGGCCCTCAGTACCAAAAATATTTACTGTTTTGCCATTCGTAGGAAAAGTTTGATGATTCCAGAGCTCTAGGAATTCATTAGATACATTGCATTTATAAATATGGGGTGGAAAAATAATTGTTCTTCTTTCACTAATATTAGTATATTTTACAATATTAATTTTGTTTTAATTGAACTCTGTCTTCAAAGTCCCTTATAAAATATTTTCTGGTAATTTCTTACTTGAGTCCTTATGTCTCCATTTTTGTTGTCGTTATAAGTAGTTATTCCTGGTTATCTCTGCATATGAAGCCTGCATGTTATTAAAAAGTTGAATGTGGCCAGGCGCAGTGGCTCACACCTGTAATCTCAGCACTTGGGAGGCTGAGCTCACGAGTTCAAGACCAACCTGAGCAAGAGTGAGACCCCATCTCTAAAAAATAGCTGAGCACTGTGGCGGGTACCTCTAGTCTCAGCTACCTGGGAGGCTAAGGCAAGAGAGTCACTTGAACCCAAGAGTTTGAGGTTGCTGTGAGCTAAAATGCCATGGCACTCTACCAAGGGTAACCAATTGAGACTCTGTCTCCAAAAAAAAGTTGGATGAGAATGAAAAAGAAGAAAAATAATAAATAGTTGAATGTGTTTGTCAGATTTGTGGCAGAGCTGCAGTGTTACTCATTCTTAAGCATGTACTATGCCCATTATCAGTTTTGCCAACTTTGTAAGACTAAGTGCAACAGTAAGTTTGATGTTTCTTTTCTCTACAGTAGATTAGAATTGTTAGTTTTTGCAGAGAGAGCTTTGATGATGCTGGGTTTAGGAGTTGAGGGAGCAGTCACAGCCAAGGAGCCCTGGCATACACCAGAGCTTGTAAGAAGCAAGAAAGAGTCTTCCCTTGAGCCTGCAGAGGGAGTGTAGCCCTGCTAAAACCTTGATTTCTGCACAGCAATACTATTTTGGACTTCTGGCCTACAAAATTGTAATTGACTTACGTTGTTTTATGTTGGAGTAATTTGTTACAGCAGGCACAGGAACCTAATAAAAGTACCATGTTGATATCCTTAAAAAAAAGAGAGAGAGACAGTGCCTGTGACTCAAAGGATTAGGGCGCCAGCCCCTTATGCCGGAGGTGGTGGGAGTTGGAGGTTACTATGAGCTGTGTGACACCAGGGCACTCTACTGAGGGCGATAAAGTGAGACTCTGTCTCTACAAAAAAAAAAAAAAAAAAAATAGAATTGTTAGTTTTTGAAATGCTTCTCATATGACAATTAAACATTCAGAACATAGGATGGCGCCTGTGGCTCAGCGAGTAGGGCACCGGCCCCATATACCGAAGGTGGTGAGTTCAAACCTGGCCTCAGCTGAACTGCAAAACAGAAAAATAGCCAGGCGTTGTGGCGGATGCCTGTAGTCCCAGCTACTCGGGAGGCTGAGGCAAGAGAATCGCCTAAGCCCAGGAGTTGGAGGTTGCTGTGAGCTGTGTGACGCCACGGCTTTTCCTTGAACTAAATTTATCTTTACCGAGGGTGAGAAACTGAAACTCTGTCTCTACTACAACAACAACAAAAACCATTCAGAACATGTACCTGTCTTTGGCAGTGGTTAAAGAGAGACTGTGGTCCAGGAAGTCTTTTTCCTGATTTTTCCCTTGCTCTGATCCCAACTCTGAAGGCACTGTTGAAACTGTATACCCTATATGCTGCCAGGAGAGCCCAGGTAGCTTTCTCAGCAAACTACATAGCTATCTATAAGACTTCTCTGGCCTTTATACGTTATTTCTACTTCTTTATTTTTACTTTGTACATGTTAGATACATCTGTTTTCCCCATATATGAGATCCCAGTCTTTTTATTTATTTCTTTTTTTTGTTTGAGGCAGAGTCTCAGTTTGTCACCCTTGGTAGAGTGCTGTAACATCACAGCTCACAGCAACCTCCAACTCTTGGGCTTAAGCGATTCTTTTGCCTCAGCCTCCCAAGTAGCTGGGACTACAGGTGCCCGCCACAACGCCTGGCAGGTTTTTTTGTTGTTGCAGTAATTGTTGCTTTAGCTGGCCTGGGCTGGGTTCGAACCCACCAGCCTTGGTGTATGTGGCTGGTGCCCTAGCCTCTGAGCTACAAGCGCAGAGCCAGTTTTTTTCAAGTAGCACTTTCCTGGGTTGTTTATCGATAATACAGTAGTCCTCACTTACCCAAGGGAGATATGTTCCAGTGGATGCCCAAAACCATGGCGAGTACCAAACCCTATATACATGACTTTTCCATGTTAACTAAGCCTTGTTAAGCACTGTGGTTGTAACTTTTGCAGTTTGAGGTACAATAGCAATACTAGCATGAGTTTCATATTTCTTGTTCATAATTTCAGAGATGGAAGATTCATTCTTACTGTTGATCTTAGCAGCCTCAGCATACAATATTTTTTCTTTCCTCATTAAGTTAACAACTTTCCACCTTTTCATTTGCAGGAAGTATTTTATGTATCCAAATTGCCAGAATCATTATTCTTGCACTTTGAGGCCCTTGTTATGTAAACTAAAGGTTGTTTGAACACAAGCACTGTGATTCTGGACCTCTCCCTCCCCCACCAAGATCTGGTCATTAGAGAGCTACTGCAAGACTAGCAGGCAGGTAGCATATAAGAAGATAGCTTTGGATAAGCTGGACAGGGTGATTCACGTCCCCGGTGGAATGGTGTGAGAGTTCATCACACAACTCAAAACAGTGTACAACTTAAAACTTAATGAATTGCTTATTTCTGGAATTTTTTTATTTAATATTTTCTGTCTGTGGTTGACTGAAGATAACTGAAACTGAGGAAAGTGAGACAATAGATAAGGGCAAACTATATGTTTAGTATTATTTTCTTTTGAAACTACAGAAAAGTTCTATTATTTTTTTTTCTTTGAGACTTACTTTGTCGTCCTCTACTATGTCATGGCGTCAGCTCACAGTAACCTCAAACTCTTGGGCTCAAGCAATTCTCTTGCCTCAGCCTCCTGAGTAGCTGGGACTACAGACGCCCGCCACAATGGGTCTTGCTCTTGCTCAGGCTGGTCTCGAATCTGTGAGTCAGGCAAACCACCTGCCTCAGCCTCCCAGAGTGCTAGGATTACAAGGTGTGAGCCACCATACCCAGCCCGGTTATTTATTTTTTTTTTTTGAGACAGAGCCTCAAGCTGTCACCCTGGATAGAGTGCGGTGGCATCACAGCTCACAGCAACCTCTAACTCCTGGGCTCAAGCGAGTCTCCCGCCTCTGCCTCCCAAGTAGCTGGGACTACAGGCGCCCGCCACAATGCCCGGCCATTTTTTTGGTTGCAGCCATTATTGTTGTTTGGCAGGCCAGGTTGGATTCGAACCCTCCAGCTCAGGTGTACGTGGCTGGCGCCTTAGCCCATTGAGCCACAGGTGCCGAGCCAGCCCGGTTATTTTGACTTTCTAGGACCAAATACTTTATAGTTACTTGTGGTGTTTATAGGCCCAAGACACACTTGAGAGAAAGATTGCTTTTCCTTGAACTAAATTTATCTAAATTTTTCTGGGATTTGAGAAGAACCTCAGGATAAGATTGGTTCTTTCAAGGGATTCAGCTAGAGTATAACACTACCATCAGTTTTATAAAACTTCAGAAAAACAGTGATGTCATAAAGAACATCATAGTCATCATTTTACAGGGACTTACTCTAATCCTGCTCTGTCCCCAAGCAGAGGGTTAGCGTGCCTGCTTTGGGATGTAGGCATTTGGAACTTACCCATCATCTGAGCAATGCTGAATTTGTCATGTTATAAACTACTTGGATAGATCTCTTATACTATGAAAGTAATGCCACTTAGCCTCCAACAAAAATACCACCTTGCTTGGTGCCTTTGCAAATGTAATTCTACAGTTATTCAGCAGAATATTTATGAGGTTAAGTGAATAAATTGTTGGTAGTAAACTCATTTTCTATAGGAAACATGTTCATGTTAACTTGGACAGGGTCACATGCCTATTAAGTGGTAAATCCAGAATTTGACACCAAGATCCCAGTATTCTTTTTTTTTTTTTGAGACAGAGCCTCAAGCTGTCACCCTCGATAGAGTGCGTGGCATCATAGCTCACAGCAACCTCCAATTCCTGGGCTCAAGCGAGTCTCTTGCCTCTGCCTCCCAAGTTGCTGGGACTACAGGCACAACGCCCGGCCATTTTTTGGTTGCAGCCGTCATCGTTGTTTTGCGGGCCCGAGCTGGATTCGAACCCGCCAGCACAGGTGTACATGGCTGGCGCCTTAGCCCGTTGAGCCACAGGCGCTGAGCCAAGATCCCAGTATTCTAAACGTCATTATTATTTATTTATTTATTTATTTATTTATTTTTGAGACAGAGCCTCAAGCTGTCACCCTGGATAAAGTGCTGTAGCATCACAGCTCACAGCAACCTCCAATTCCTAGGCTCAAGCAAGTCTCCTGCCTCCGCCTCCCAAGTAGCTGGGACTACAGGCGCCCACCACAACGCCCAGCCATTTTTTAGTTGCAGCCGCCATTGTTGTTTGGCGGGTTGGGGCTGGATTCGAACCTGCAAGCTCAGGTGTACGTGGCTGGCGCCTTCGCCCGTTGAGCCACAGGCGCCGAGCCAACATCATTACTATTTATTAAGCACCTTTTTTATGCTTAACTAACCTGGACATTTTCTTTAATCCTTGTATCTTTCCTTTCAGGTTGATCTGTTTATTACTTACTTTACAAATGTTGAAAATGAGGCCCAGAAATGATTTACTAAAATTAATGTAGCTTATGGGTAACAGAATGAGAGTCACACCAAATCTCTTGGTCTCCACACCTGTGCCTTTTTTTGCTTTATTATTGCTTGAAATATGAGGAGTAACACTGTTGTTGCAAGTTTGTGAGTAAGCAAATGAGTAAGAAATGGATATTAATTTGTAAACACTACTCTAGAGGCTGGGTTGTGCCCATTATCTTTTATTTGGTAACAGCATACAGTTCAGTGTTCTGCAGTTGGGCTGCTCCAATGTTTTTTATTCTGCCAAGTGCTGAATGTTAAAACACATCTCACTGCTGAGCCCTCCTCAGGCCTTTGGCGCCCTTGCTATAAAGGCAGGTGGTCTGAAGAAAGGCTTCCTCTAGGTTGTTGCACACTATACACAACACATTACAGTGCGAGACAACTGTCAGTTCCTTCCTTCCCTTCTCCCCTACCACCTCTAGAAAGCTGGGCCCCAGATGGAAAAGCTGGAAATGTGTCAACTGTTCTCTGAAGGGCATTGAGAAAATACTGTCAGGGAGAAAAAGGCAAGTGCAACAGCTCATTAGTCCACTAATCAGACAGGACGACCATCAATTTCATAAAGAAAATGTCCTGAACAGAGAGATGAGAAAGGTTGGCAAGAGTGTTGCCCCACATGGTTTTCAGAGAGCTACACATTTTTGTCAGGGGATTTGTAATTTGAGGGAATTGTGTCCTTGATTGAATTTCATTATTCATTTTATCTCTTTCCGAAACGTGGCCACTGCAAACAAGCACCAAAAAAATGTGCTTTGAAATAAGAATAGATATTTTTCTCACTGTAAGATGTCCTGTGAATATGCAAAGATGTACCTTGCTGATTGTATTGTGAACAGTCTTGTTTATAATAGGTTTTTGGGTTTTTTTGGTGACAGTCTCATTATGTTGCCCTGGGTAGAGAGCTGTGGTGTCACAGCTCACAGCAACCTCCAACTCTTGGGCTTAAACCGATTCTCTTCCCTCAGCCTCCCAAGTAGCTGGGACTACAGGTGCCTGCCACAATGCCTGGCTATTTTTTTGTTGTAATTGTCACTGTGGTTTTTAGCAGGCCTGATCTGGGTTCACACCTGCCAGCCCCAGTGTATGTGGCCAGCACCCTAACCACTGAGCTACGGGCACCGAGCCATTATGTTGTCTTGATAGCTGTGTTCTCCCAGAAAGAAAACTTTGACATAACATTCTCATTTGAACCTTTGCTGCCCACTTCTTGCACTTTTAAGTTGAATTCAATAGTTATTAGATGATGAATGCATGAAACTTAAGTGAAGAGCTTAGAATCACTAAGAGAAACATAGCTTAATTAAAAGATGCTATGGTAACCCTGGTCTTTTGTTAATCAAGTATGTAACAAATTATGACTTCTTTTGTATTTTTAGTAGAGACAGAGTCTGGCTTTGTCTTAGAACCTGTGAGCTCAAGCAATCCACCTGCCTCGGCTTCCCAAAGTGTTAGGATTATAGGCGTGAGCCACCACGCCCAGCCACAAATTATTCTTTTTTTTTTTTGAGACAGAGCCGCAAGCTGTCACCCTGGATAGAGTACTGTGGCATCACAGCTCACAGCAACCTCCAATTCCTGGGCTCAAGCAAGTCTCTTGCTTCCGCCTCCCAAGTAGCTGGGATTACAGGCGCCCGCCACAATGCCCGGCCATTTTTTGGTTGCAGCTGTCATTGTTGTTTGGCGGGCCTGGGCTGGATTCAAACCCTCCAGCTCAGGTGTACATGGCTGGCGCCTTAGCCCATTGAGCCACAGGCGCCGAGCCCACAAATTATTCCTTAAAATATTAGAGCATGACTTCTTATTATCAAGTATGATTCATATTGGCCTAGGTCTAATCCTAACTTTGTTAGTTTTTGTTCTTTTTTTTTTTTTAAATTAAATCATAGCTGTGTACATTAATGCAATTATTAGGTACAATGTGCTGGTTTTATATACAATTTAAAAGACTTTCATCAAACTGGTTAACATAGCCTTCACCACATTTTCTTAGTTATTGTGTTAAAACGTTCATATTCTACGTGTAGTAGATTTAACATGTACCCTTGTAAAATGCGCCATAGGTGTGTTCCCACCAGTTATCCTCCCTCCACCCATCCTTCTCCATTAACATTGTTAGTTTTTTGTTTTTTTTTTTTTGAGACAGAGCCTCAAGCTGTCACCCTGGATAGAGTACCGTGGCATCACAGCTCACAGCAACCTCCAATTCCTGGGCTCAAGCGAGTCTCCTGCCTCCGCCTCCCAAGTAGCTGGGACTGCAGGTGCCCGCCACAACGCCTGACCATTTTTTGGTTGCAGCCGTCATTGTTGTTTGGCAGGCCCGGGCTGGATTCAAACCCGCCAGCTCAGGTGTAAATGGCTGGCGCCTTAGCCCGTTGAGCCATAGGCGCCGAGCCAACGTTGTTCGTTTTATCTCATTTCTCTTTCTAGAATTTT
>CAUYRH010043347.1:0-23480 GCA_963574655.1 Perodicticus potto | reverse complement strand
TTAAATCATAATTGTGTACATTGGTGCAATCATAGGGCAGAATGTGCTTCATATACAATCAGAAACATTTTGATCGTACTGTGAGAGATAGCCTTCATATGCCATGTAGTATTTTATTGTAATGTTGCATTATTTATTCAGCCCTTTAATAATGGACATTTAATTTTTTCTCCCCTTCTTGACCATTCTAAATAACACTGAGATAAATATCTTTATACATATACCATTGTATGCTTGCTTTTGTTTTTCCTCTTAGGATAAATTATAGAAAATGCAATCTAATCTATAGTGACAGGCAGTATATCAATGGTTACTTGGAGGTCAGAGGTGGAGAGAGAGATTGATCACAAAGAGGTACATGAGAGTGTTGGAGGAGGTGATGGAAAGGTTTCCCCAGAGATGGGAGAAGATCCACATCTAAGTGGACCCGTGCAGTTCAAATCATCCACTTACACGGCAGATTTTTTTCAGTAAGGTTAGAGCAAGCATGCTCCCTTCTCCTGTCTCCCCACCTCCCACTTCCACTGCTTCTGCCCTGCCACCCTGAGATGGCAAAACCAACCCTGCTTCCTCCCTCAGCCCACTCAGCATCAAGACAATGAGGATGAGAATTTCATGATTATCCACTTGCCTTAATGAAGAATAAATACATTTTCTGTTATGATTTTCTTTTTTTTTTTTTTTTTTTTTGAGATAGTTTCACTTTGTCACCCTTGGTAGAGTGCTGTGGCTTTATTGCTCATAGCACCCTCAAACTCTTGGGTTCAAGTAATTCTCTTGCCTCAGCCTCCCAAGTAGCTGCTTCCCACCACAACGCCTGGCTATTTTTAGAGATGGAGTCTCTCTCTTGCTTGGGCTGGTCTTAAACCTGTGAGCTCAGGCAATCCACTCGCCTCCACCTCCCAGATGATTTTCTTTTTTCTTTCTTTTTTTTTTTTTGTGGAGACAGAGTCTCACTTTATCACCCTTGGTAGAGTGCCATGGTGTCACACAGCTCACAGCAATCTCCAACTCCTGGGCTTAGGCGATTCTCTTGCCTCAGCCTCCGGAGTAGCTGGGACTACAGGCGCCCGCCACAATGCCCGGCTATTTTTTTTTTTCTGTTTTGCAGATTGGCTGAGGCCCGGTTTGAACCCGCCACCTTTGGTAAATGGGGCCGGCGCCCTACTTGAGCCACAGGCGCCACCCCCCAGATGATTTTCTTAATAACACTTTCTTTTCCCTAACTTACTTTATTATAAGAATATAGTATATAATACATATAACATAAAAATATGTGTTAATTGACTGTTTCTGTTATCAGGAAGGCCTCTGGTCTACAGTAGGCTGTTAGTAGTTTCAGAGGGGTCAGAAGCTGGACATAATGTCTTTCCCTCGTAGGCTTCATGCAAGAAATAATTCAGGGGCGGTGCCTGTGGCTCAGTGAGTAGGGCACAGGCCCCATATACCGAAGGTGGTGGGTTCAAAGCTGGCCTTGGCCGAACTGCAAAAAAATAAAAAAAGAAAGAAAGAATTCAGGAGTGAGATGATGGTATAAAGTAAAGGCCAGATTTATTCAGAAAGTATAGAAATACTAAACCACAGAGCAGAGGCATGTTCTTCCCAAAAGAGAGACTTGGCCTCTGGTTTCTGTTGCCTATTTAAGTAAAAGCTTAATTGACAAAGGGGGAAATATTCATGGTAGGGCTGGTGTTTTCCTAGCATCAGGGTGACACCCTCTATTCCTGCAGTGTCTCTGTTGTCACGGGTTGGAACTTGTCCCGCCTCCATCCTGTTTTGAACAGAGCTACTAGGGAGGCTGATGTGGGAAGATCGCTTGAGCACAAGAGTTCAAGGTTACAGTGAGCTATGATGCACCATCGCACTCCAGACTGGGTGACAAAGTGAGACGCCCATCTCATAAAAAAATAGGAAATTTTTGACTGTGAGCTTTGGCATCGCTAACCCCTGCATTGTTCTAGGGCTAATGTATATATACATGTACATATATGTATATATGTGGGTATATGTATATATACCCACAATCCCCCCCCCACACAGAGGATTTATATTCTGAATGGTATGTGTATGTATTAATATATATCTATACAAGTCCTTTTATTTATTTATTTTGGAGACAGAATCTTATTTTGTCACCCTCGGTAGAGTGCTGTGGCATCATAGCTCACAGCAACCTCAAACTCTTTGGGCTCAAGTGATTCTCTTGTCTCAGCCTCTCCAGTAGTTGGGACTACAGGCACCCACCACAGTACCTGGCTATTTTTAGAGATAGGGTCTCACTCTTGCTCAGGCTGGTCTTAAATCTGTGAGCTCAAGCAAGGCCCCCACCTCAGCCTCCCAGAGTGCTAAGATTAGGGGCCTGAGCCACTGCACCCAGCCTATACAAGTCCTTTTGATACAGGGTTCCCCACCTCAGGGCTGGATAGGGACCAATTTTTTAGGCCTAGACAAGCTTAACCACATTCTCTGGGCCCAAGTGGGTCCAAAAGCCAGTCTGACCAGCCTCCCACCTAAGCTGCCAGTCCTGGAGAAGAAGACACACCCTAAACAAAACAAGATTGCATTCCTACAGGAGGTCAGTTTTGAAATTAACTTCTGCCCTCAAGCCCCGCCCCACTCTCCCGCCAAAGGGTTATAACATTCCATCTCCGTACAGGGAAGGAAAAGTCGTATATACAGCCCTAGACAGAAGGTCCACATGGGCTACCTGCTCCCTTGGGAACCCCCCTTTGGCAAGCCAGAGGCTCTGACCTTTTTCTACTCTTATCTATCAATAAAATCTGTCATTTAGTTTTCTCGCTTGGTCAGTAAATTCACTCTTTGAATGTCTAAATCTCCGAATCTCTGAGACCAAGGATTCAGCAGAGGCAGATTCCAGCTACCTTTTGTGTATGGCTGGGGAAGACAATTGATTTTTAAAACATTTTCAAATTTTATTGAGGCACAAATACTCACAAAGTATACAAATCTGTGATTTCTGACAGCTACATTGTAGACACCTGGAAAACAAACACAATCAAGTTCTAGAGCCTTTCCATCATCTCACAAAAGTTTCCTTGTATCCCTTTACAATCACTCACTCTCCACCTCTCCCCGCCAAGCAACCACTGATCCCTTTTCTGTCACGATAGATTAGTTTGCATTTTCTAGATTTTTTTACAAGTGGACTTATGCAGTATGTGCTTTTTGTTGTATTTTTCTGCAGCAGGTTCACAGTACCCTGTTAATTTGACCACAACAATAAACCATTATGCCCTAAATAAAAAACCTGAGCACTTGGTTCTCTCTACCAACACTATCTTCCTCTCTTTCACTGTTTTGGCCCCTTATTTTTCCTGTCTAGAAAGAGTAAAATAAATTTTCCTTCTTTCTATCGTAATCCTGGTTTTTTTTGAGACAGGGTCTCACTTTGTCATACTTGGTAGAGTACAGTGGCACTACAGGAGCCCGACACAACACTCAGCTATTTTTAGAGAAGGGGTCTCACTCAGGCAATCCACCCGCTTCAGCCTCCCACAGTGCTAGGATTACAGGCGTGAGCCACTGTGCCCAGCCCTACCCTAATCTTTGTCTGGATTAACCTTTCTCAAAACCTGTGTCCAGGCCGGCGGGGTGGCTCACACCTGTAATCCTAGCACTCTGGGAGGCTGAGGCAGGTGGATTGCTTGAGCTCACAAGTTCAAGCCTGAGCAAAAATTGAGACCCGGTGTCTAAACTAGAAAAACTGAGGCAAGATATCACTTGAGCCCAAGAGTTGGTGGTCACTGTGAGCTACGACACCACGGCACTCTATTCAGGGTGACAGCTTGAGACTCTCTCCAAAAAGAAATAAAATAAACACCTGTGTCCACTAGCCCACACCCTAACATCTCCTTCTTCCCTCCCTCCCTCCCTTCTTTCCTTCCTCTTCCTCTTTTTCTTTTCTTCCACCTCTTCTTTCTCCTCTCTTTACTCTTTCTTATTTTTTCTCACATTTGTTCATTCTGTTTTCCTTAACTTAGCTAGCACTTTGTCTATTTTATGTAATTTTTCTCTAAGTACCAGCGTTCTTATCTATTTCTTAGTGCTACATGTGGTGGCGATAAACTCTGCAGGCTGCAGTATGATACTTGCCAAGACTCACTGAGTGGTGACTGTCCTTTGTATGCCAGGAAACACAGCTAAGAAACTGAGCTCCCTGATGTTGATGGTGACAGTAGGATTTCAAAGTAGCAGAGGCCAGATGGGGGCACTTTAACATCAGAATTGTTAGTATCCTCTTTCTCCTAATGATGCTGTTAAGTATGGCTTTTATGTGTATTTCTTTTTCCTTCTTTCTCTATTGACTGAGTTTTGAGGGTATATAGAAAAATTTGGACTTATGTAGCTTATATTATCCTCTGGGGACTGCAAGTGTTATTTGTAATGATAAAATGTTGAAGGTGTTTGTGGAAGACACGGTTGATAACCTACTGGCATCCCTCACTTTTACTACTTCAGTGTACACGGTCCTACTTCCAACTGCCAGTATCTGCACTTCTTGGCCTGAGGGCTCTTTGGCTACTTGACTACAGTTTTCCATTCACAGGGTAGTTGGAAGTGCTAGGGAATTCGTGCTCCATACCCAGAGCAGCTCCAGACAATAACTGGTAAGTTTTCTGTTTCATTTTGTTTTGTTTGCACTTTTTGGCCGGGGCTGGGTTTGAACCCACCACCTCCAGCATATGGGGCTGGCGCCCTACTCCTTTGAGCCACAGGTGCCACCCAATTGGTAAGTTTTGTGTCTAGATACCCCAGCTCCCTCGTATCGGTGCAAGATAACTCTGAGGTGTGTAATTCACACGGCTCCCAGAGTCTCTTGAGCAGAATTAAGTTCCAGAGTTAAGCCTGATGATGCACAACTTCACTGGCCGCTTTCCCTTCTTCACCTCACTTCCCCACTTCCCAGCCAGTGTTTTCTTTCACCTCCCGATAAACTCCTTTGACTCAGATCCTTGTCTCTGGGTCTACATCTGAGGAAACTGAAACAAGTTAGAGTTATGTTGAGACTGAGAAGCAAGGATGTCCACTATTCTGTTAGTATTCACCATTGTACCATAGGTCCCGAGTTATGTACTAAAGCAAGAAAGGGATTAAAAGATAGAAGCTTCTGCAACACCAAGAACACAGTAAGAATCGCTAGCAGACTGCCCTCAGAATGGGAAAGAATATTTGCAAGTTATGCCTCCGACAAAGGCTTAAATAACCAGAATACACAGAGAACTCCAATGTATTTGCAAGAAAAGAACAAGAGACCCCATCTCAGGATGGGCAAAAGATCTAAAAAGAAACTCCTCTAAAGAAGACAGGCGCACGCCTTCAGATACATGAAGAAATGCTCCTTATCCTTAATCATCAGAGAAATGCAAATCAAAACTACCTTGAGATATCATCTAATGCCAGTAAGATTAGCCCACATGATGATATCCCAAAACCAGAGATGCTGGCGTGGATGCGGAGAAAAGGGAACACTTCTACATTGCTGGTGGGAATGCAAACTAATACATCCGTTTTGGAAAGACATTTGGAGAACACTCAGAGATCTAAAAATAGACTTGCCATTTGACCCTATAATTCCTTTACTTGGTATATACTCAGATGACCAAAAATCACAACAAAGATATCTGTACCAGATTGTTTATTGCAACCCAATTCATTATTGCTAAGTCATGGAAGAAGCCCAAGAGCCCAACGATACACAAATGGATTAATAAACTGTGGTACATGTATACCATGGAATATTATGCAGCCTTAAAGAAGGATGGTGACTTTTCCTCTTTCATATTTACATGAATGGAGCTGGAACACGTTCTCCTTAGCAAAGTATCTCTAGAATGGAAGAAAAAGTATCCAATGTATACATCCCTAATATGAAGCAAATTTATATATTTCAGGTGAAGGCTACAACCCATTTATTGCACAAGAAGATGGGGAAAGGGGAGAGGGAGGGAAGGGGAGGGAGAGGGTGAGAGGAGAGAGGATAAAGGGCGAGATCACACTTGTGGTGCATATTTGAAGGGTCAGGAGAAAACTTCTAAACACGGATCAAAAATGTTTTCACATAGTAAATGAGAAAATCTCATGAATGGTATGTCAATCAGGTGGATGAAAATATCTCCGATTGTATGTGAAGCCCACACACTGTACCCCATGATTGAATTATTGTACACAGCTATGATTCAATAAAAAAAATAAATAAATAATAGAAAGTGACTCCTGGGACAAAGGAAAAAAAAAAAGATAGAAGCGTTGGGAAGGGAGGAGCAAAACTTCCTTTTGATATGATTTGTTATGTAGAAAATCCAAAAGTTAGACTATTTGAATTAAAAAAAGAGAGTTTATTAGGGTAGCTGGCTGAAAAACCAATATATGAAAATCAAATTCTATTTCTCTGTGCCAACAATGAATGGGTAGAAAATGAAATTTTAAAAGGTTTACTTCTACCGACCATAAAAATCAAGTATCTGTGAATAAGTAGAAAAGGTATTTAAGATCTCCACAAAAGGCTCAGCGCCTGTGGCTCAGCGGGCTAAGGCGCCAGTCACGTACACCTGAGCTGGCGGGTTCGAATACAGCCCGGGCCCGCCAAACAACAATGACGGCCGGGCGTTGTGGCGGGAGCCTGTAGTCCCAGCTACTTGGAAGGTGGAAGCAGGAGACTCGCTTGAGCCCAGGAACTGGAGGTTGGTGTGAGCTGTGATGCCACAGCACTCTACCCAGGGTGAAAGCTTGAGGATCTGTCTCAAAAAAAAAAAAGATCTCCACAAGAAAATTTTTATGAAAGTCCAAATAATTTGGAAAGTGTGTCTTGTTGTGAATCCTAATAAAAACGTCAACCAGTTCTCTCCTCCTCCTTCCTTTTCTTTTTGTTTTGTTGCTGTTGACAAGTTGATTCTATTTTATCGCCAAGATTTGAAGAAGACAGCTGCCCTACCAGTTGTCAAACTTATTACAAAGCTAAAGTAATTAAGATAGTGTATTTTTTTTTTTTTTTTTTGAGACAGAGCCTCAGGCTGTCACCCTGGATAGAGTACCGTGGCATCACAGCTCTCAGCAACCTCCAATTCCTGGGCTCAAGCAAGTCTCCTGCCTCCGCCTCCCAAGTAGCTGGGACTACAGGTGCCCGCCACAATGCCCGGCCATTTTTTTTTTTTTTTTTTTGGTTGCAGCCGTCATTGTTGTTTGGCGGGCCGGGCTGGATTCGAACTGGCCCGCTCAGGTGTATGTGGCTGGTGCCTTAGCCCGCTGAGCCACAGGCGCCGAGCCTTTTTAGAGTAGCTTTGATAAAAAAAATGGAGAGTTGTGAAAAAAATATGATAGCCCCTCCCCCCCCCCAAAAGAGTATGAGTAATAGACTGGGGAAACTTAGCAAGGGCCATTGGTTAGGTTCCTCTGTGTCCTCCAAGGATAGGAAGGGCTCCTCTCACAGGAGGGTCTTAGGACCTGCTTCCCAGAGGAAGGGTCAGAGGGACTGCTCTGTCCTGGCTGTTTCACAGGTTTCATACTCCATATGCCAGGGTGCTATATTGGGGGTACCATGTGCTGAACCCAGTCACTGGATAGAATTACATGGCTGGCCACTCTAATAGTCCGTGGAGCTGTACCTTCATGTTCTATCCACTTATATTCATCTGTGTTACTTTCCACAATCAAAAGATACTTTTTGGGCGGCGCCTGTGGCTCAGCGAGTAGGGCGCCAGCCCCATATACCGAGAGCTGCGGGTTCAAACCCGGCCGGGTCGAACTGCATCAAAAATTAGCTGGGCGCTGTGGCGGGCGCCTGTAGTCCCAGCTACTCGGGAGGCTGAGGCAAGAGAATCTCCTAAGCCCAGGAGTTGGAGGTTGCTGTGAGCTGTGCGACGCCACGGCACTCTACCGAGGGCGATAGAGTGAGACTCTGTCTCTACAAAAAAAAAAAAAAAGATGCTTTTTAAAAAGGGAAAAGAAAAAAGCATAAACGATTCTAAAAGTTGACATCAGAGATATTCTAAATTTAAAGCGGAGAGGAATGGCTTCTAAGATGACCAGCTTATTGGGAGTAAAGTAGCACCTCCTTCGTATGGGATAAACCCTGGAACTTTAGAGTTCACAATAGGCAGAGATGGGAGAGGTAAACTTTCTTCGCGCTCCCCTTGTTTTCCCCAGGTCTGCCACAAGGCGGCGCTGCTCTTCACCAAACGCTCCACCGCGGCCTTTCCGTACAGCTTGGGGAAGACAGAAATGTTCAAACAAAAACGAACGACAACAAGAAAAGGCTTGGCACAGGAGAGCCAAATGCAGAGGACCATCGAGCCACATACCTGGAATGCAAAAGAAAGCTTGTTTTCCAGGCTCTAAGTCCTTTCCACATTTATGCAACCCCAGAAATAAGAGGGACTCCTCCCTGGGTCTCCCCACTCGCCCCTCCGGGCTTTCTTCCACCCGCATAGGTTTTCCTTCACACAGCAGGTGACATTTCTAAGCTTGCATGTGTGTGCCAGCACACATATATACACACAAACGCAACATGTACGTGCTCATGCACACACACGTAATCATACTGACACACACATACATGAACATAACATATACCTACACAGATCTACACAGAGACATTTATACATGAAAAGACACACATAAACACAAATAGCACATACTCGAAGGCACAAAAACATACATGCACACAATGTTTGCAAACGTATACTCATACAGCCACACACATACCTGCACATCTGTGCACGTATACACCCACATACACGAACATATATGCTAACATACAAACATGACATAATGCATATTCGTAACCATGTGCACAAAGGCAAACACACACATGCACACACTCACACACATACACAGTGCAAATAATACACATATCTACACATACTACACAAACCTATCCATATATATCCATCCATATACACACATACAAAGCCCCACATACAAACACACACGTGTACACGTACAAATTCACAAGCATACATTAGAAGGAGTTGCCTTTGGTAAGAATCCTTATTGCACATGGTACACATATTCCAAGATGGCTCCTCCAGTGATCTCACCCCCTGGGATTCCTGCATTTGTGCAGTCTTCTGCCACAGTGTACCAGCAATGGTTGTGTGGTCAATAGAATATGGCAGAAATGATGGCATGTGACTTCCAAGACGAGGTTATAAAAACATTGTGACTTTTGCCTCTCTCTCTCTCAGGTCACCCACTCTGGAGGAAGCCAGCTGCTCTATCATGAAGACCTGCAAGCGGCCATATGGAGAGATTGACTTGGCAAGGAACTGAGACTTCCTGCCAACAGCCAGCACCGTCTTGCCAGGAGGATGAGTGAGTCATCTCACAAGCGGATCCTCCAGCCCCAGCCAAGCCTTCAGATGGCTGGGGCCAGCTGGGTGACGTCTTCACTGCAAATTCACGAGACATCCTGAATCAAAAAGACCCAGCTAAGCCTCTCTCAGATTCCCAATCCATAGAAACTGGGAGATAGATGTTTATTGTTTTAAGCTACTAAACTTTGGGGTAATTTTTTATGTAGCAAGAGATAGTGAATACAAATGTACCACACATACACATAGCTGATACACTGTGGCAGAGGACTGCACAAAGGCAGGAATACACACACACACTCATATGCAGTTGCCCCTTGGAATGCATGGAAAAATTGGTTCCAGGACCCCTGCGGACACCAAAACCCAAGAATGCTCAAGTCCCTTATATAAAATGAAGTAGTGTTTGCATCTAACTACACACATCGTCCTGTATACTTTAAGTCATCTCTAGATCACGCTTTCTTATTTGTGTTGTATGTGTTTTTTTCGGAATAGTTTTGATCTGAGGTTGGTTGAATCCACAGATGTGGAACATACAGACATGGACGGCTAACTACACATGTACGCAGACACTTCTCTCCACATACATGCACACGAACATACACAACATGCATGTTGATACATCTAAACACGTCCATACATACAAACACACACAGACACATGCACATATCTTGAAAGCCCACTCTTGTAAGTCCTCAGGCTCCTCTGCACCCTACACCCACCTGGTGCCCCCCTGAGAATTCTGAAGGTGCCTCTTTTCTAGGAGATTCTTACCAGGGGTGATCATGCCCTTGAGGAAGACCTTCTTTCCTGACAGAGGGCGGTGGCCTGGGTCTTGCAGCCCTCAATGCAATCATAGTCTTTCCAGTGTTTGATATCTGAGAGGCACAGGAATGGCATTCGTGCTTCCCCTTGACATCTCCAGTCAAGATGGAGGCAGACAGGAAGCCTCTGAGGGCCCATCGGAGTGGGCAGCCTCTGTTCCCTGGGAGTAGCTGGGCTCTCTCTCCTCTAGTCCCTGGAGGCCTGTGAAGTGGGTCTCCTGGGTTCTGCTGCTGATTCTTCACCAGACCAGACCTCTTCCCTTCTGGGCTTCCCGTCTCCCACCTACTTATGGGGCACAGGATGAGGTCTGAGAATACCAGGGAGGCTGAAGCTTCACGAAAGCGAAATTAGACTCACAACACATTTGTCCATGATTTTATCTCATTTCACAGTCGTCCTCATAAGGTGCCCATTTAACAGATAAGAGCACTGACGCCACGACAGGGAAGAGCCGGGGTTATGGTCCCTGTTAGCAGGGACCCGCGATTGGCCGCGCAGCGGTGCAGCTGCGGACACAGCCGCCCGGGGGAGATAGGAGGCGGGTATGGCGACCCGCGAGAAGGCGTCTGATTCTGAGCTTTCTGCTGCTGAGCAGCTGCTCGGGTGGCTGGGACGCCATTAATCCCCACGATCAGGAGAAAATTTGAGGAGAGGACGGTGGGAGCGACCCCGAGGAGGGACCGCAGGATAGTGGGTGCACCACACTCAGAAGCTTGGGGAATGCGTGGTGTGGGGAAGGTTCGAGGGCGTCTTGGAGGCAGGGGTTTAAAAATCGGAAGTTGGTGCTGGGAACTAAGAGCAGTGGGCTCAAGGGGAGATTGGGGGGCTCGGCAGGAGGGACGGAGGGAGATCTGGGTGGGCCAAAGGATTTGGAGCAGGGCCCAGAGGCCCTGGGAAAAGCAAGACACGCTGAGGGAGGGCCCGGGGGGAGGTGCGGCCGCCTGGGGGTGGGCGTCTCCAGGCGGAAGGAACCCAGAGCAGGGGTGACTGCGGGAAGAGCCCAGATGCTGGCCAGCGCTTCCCCGCGGCCTGGGGAACCGGGGTTGAGGCGGGGGGCTTCTCCTTGGGAGGAGAAGATTGCCTCGCGTACGACATGCCAAGCAGGCTGCTAGCAATCCTATGGCAGAGGAAATGGAGGCTGGGCAAGTTTCATTAAGTTTCTCAGGGCCACGGAGGTAATAAGAGCAGGATACTATCCCTGAGCCCCGGGCAGAAGGCCAACACCTGTTCCGCATCCAGGCTCTGGGCCCCTTCCGCTGACCGGAGACTCTGCGGTTCCTATGCACTTGGGGAAAAGGAGAAATTCTTATCACGCTCATTTCTGGCGTGGGCCAATCAGACTGCTCCAAGACTCCCCCAGGTCCTCCAGGACTGTCCTGGAAGGGTGACATCACTCTTTATGGGAGGACCCAGAAGACGGGGCACACAGCAGGCCCCATGCTCCATACTCCAGGGGCCTGCCTGAGAGGTCGGCAGGCAGGCAGCCCTCTCCCTACACCACCACCACTGGGTGAGGCGTGTGGAGCCTGTGGCTGCTCCAAGCTGCACGTGTCTAGAGGACAGGGGGACAGGGAAGGCCACAGCATTAGGGCTGCACATAGGAGCTGTCAGGAGTCCAGTGAATGGAAGCCATGATCCATTAGTGATGTCTGCAGAGGGTGTGAGCTGGAAAGCACGGCTCCTGTTTGCTCTTGCCGGTTTAATCTTTGTCTTCTAGGGGCAAACACGAGGAGAAACTTTGACTTTTATTCCCTAAGGTGAGGGTTCCCTCAGTGATTCTGCAATGCTTCGTTTGTGCCCCATCTCTTTCCTTTGGGCTGTGCACTGCAATCTCCTCACATTTGGCTTGCCTCCTGGCCTCCACCCCTTTAGAGCCTAGTGACATAAGCAGGGCTCAACTCTTTAACCCTGTAGTGGTATCAGGGGTCTTGAACCAGAGGTGACCAATGACAGCAAAGCCCTGCTACAGGTAGGGGCCTGGCCTTGTTCAGAAAGGCTGAGCCCACCAGGGCCTATTAAAGAGGGAGGCAGAGTGAAAGAGGGGGATAGACTGGCTGAGTGAGGACGCCAGGGCTTCACTGAGAGCAGAGCATTGAGGAGAACCTGCTGGAAGCATGGGTCTGGTAGATGGTAAGGGCCAATCCTGGGCCTGCTGGTTCCCACACGTGATCTTGGACATATTACTTAAGCTCTTCAAGCCTTTCTTCCAAATGCAATAATGCCAACTCGTCCAGCTGCAGCAAGGATTAAAGACAATGTGGTTCCGGACTGGAGGAAATTCTCCATCTCTCCACTGGAGGGCGCCCCTACCTTGGCTACCTCTCAGTCACCCTTCAGATTTCAGCAATTGCCGATGGTGGGAGCGTGGAGAGGGTGAGTGCAGAGGTGGGGTTGAGGGGTGGGGAGTTTCTAGGGACAGGCATAGAGTTCAAGGACCTGCAGAAGTCTACTTCAGAGAGTTTCCAAGTTTTTAAAAACGGATTTTCTGTTTTTCTAAGAGTATCTTGAGTATGACATGACCCCAATCCCCACCCATACTAACATATACCGGTATATACTGTATATACACATATATACGTGTGTGGAGAGAGAGAGGGGGAGAGAGAGAGAAAAAGAACATATCTCCTTGAGTGGGGGAGGACCCAGAGCCCCTTAATCCCTTGGAGCCCAGATGGAAAACTCCCTAAGTACCTCCAGCCTTCTTAGGAGGCTGGGCAGGCATGGAGCTGGGGCTAGACTCTGCCCCTTGCCTCCTGGCCCTCCTCCCTTCACACCCCCCACTCCTCAGGGACTCCAGGAGAGGTTGGGCTGTGTGGCACATTAGGCTCCTCCACACCAAGGAAGGCCTGAGGAAACGACATTTGAGCCTAGCCAAATGACAAGGAGGCAGCCAGGAAAGATCCGCAGGAAGAGCCCCTAAGGCAGGGAAGACTTTCAAACACAATTGCTGTTGGGTTAAATTCCGGGACGTTGGCTCGGCGCCTGTGGCTCAACTGGCTAAGGCACCAGCCACGTACACCTGAGCTGGTGGGTTCGAATCCAGCCCAGGCCACCAAACAACAATGACGGCTGCAACCAAAGAATGGCCGGGCGTTGTGGCGGGCGCCTGTGGTCCCATCTACTTGGGAGGCAGAGGCAAGAGACTCCCTTGAGCCCAGGAATTGGATGTTGCTGTGAGCTGTGATGCCACAGTCTATCCAGGGTGACAGCTTGAGGCTCTGTCTCAAAAAAACCAAAAAACAAACAAACAAAAAAATTCCGGACGTTCCAGGAACAGGCAGAGTGGCCTGTGGCAGCAGATGAACTTAGACAATAGACCCAGGGCTACTTGGGCTTGGGCCTATAGTCTGCAAATAGGGGATTGTTTTTGTTGTTGGTTTTTTGCTTTTGTTTTGCGAGACAGAGCCCACATCACAGCCCGCAGCAACCTCAAACTCTTGGGCTTAAGTGATTCTCTTGCCTCAGCCTCCCATGTAGCAGGGACTACAGGCGCCTGCCACAAAGCCGGGCTATTTTTGTTGTTGTTGCAGTTGTCATTGTTGTTTTAGCTGGCCTGGGCGGGGTTCAAATCTGCCAGCCTCAGTGTATGTGGCCGGCGCCCTGCCCACTGAGCTACAGGTGCCGCCAGGGGCTTGGGTTTTATTTGAAGTACAGTGGGAAATCATGGGGAGATTTTTAAGGAAGGGAGCAGGACAATCTGATAAACCCATTATCAAGATGCACTGATGCTGCCGGACAATGGATTTGAAACGGACAAGATTGGGAGCAGGTAGAATTGTTTGGGGCTGTTGGGTTGTCAGGGGTGGAGGTAGTTGGGGATACATCACACTAAGATTATGGTAGCACAGCTGGGAAACTCCTCACTGGACTCCATTAGGGGAAACCTGAATCTCAGAGGCGCTCCAGCCCCTCACCCCTTTCGGAGAAACTGGTGCCATCCCTGTCACCATGGTAGCTGGGCTCTTTAGCTTGGATTGGTTGCTGGGCCACATCATTAGTCCTGTGACTGACCCCGTGATGGGGACTGGTTGCCATGGTTCTTTCTTCTCCAGGCTCAGGGGACGTGACCAGCCCTAATGAGTCTAATGGAACATCCCGGGAAGGAGGTGGGATTAGAGATGGGGTACCAATGATGGGCCCGAGTCACTGGTCTCAGCCTTTGCTCAGATTGAGACTGCTATTAACACTTGCCCTGTGTTTGGTGGGGGAGGGTTGGAGAGGGTGTGGCAACCCCTGCCTCAGTGCATTAATTGATACTTTCTTCCGATCTTAGGACTCCTTTGAGCTGTTCTCTACTCTGAGTCACCACCTCATACCTGATTAAGCCCTCATGGGAAGCAGCCCATACCCCACACTTTCCATTTCCGGTGGCCCTACATCTGGATATTTAAGTTGATTTCCAAGAAAGCTCTTTCCACAGGCTTGTCTAGAAGTAGGAGTGGCAAGGTTAGGGCTCTCTGAAGTGAGAGAGGCGGGAGAGATGGCAGCCAAACCCGGAGATGGTTGGGGTAGGGAGTGCAAAGAGCAAGTCCCCGTTGCCCAAAGGCCTGGTTTCAGATGCCTTTTTACTGCCACGGTACTTTTTAAAGGAGTTGAAAAGCAGGGTGAGAAAATTTCTTTTGGACACTGGAGCAACTTTTTCTGTACTTCTCTCTAATCTTGGTCTTTTATCTCCCAAATCCATAACTATACAGGGGGTGTCTGGACAGCCGGTTACCAAATTCTTCTCCTAGCCTCTAACCTGCAATTGGGATGACTTGCCGTTCTCTCATGCCTCCCTAATCATGCCTGAAAGTCCTGCTCCCCGTTTGGGGAGGGACATGCTAACTAAAACAGGAACTTTTCCCTCCTGGAGGTCTAGTCATGATCAAAACTCTCCCCTCTAATTCACCTTCCCTGACCCCAACTTGGGAAGTCCCCTTTCCTGTTATCTTGTCTTCTTCTACTGTTAACGTTATAGGAGTTGATTCCTGCATACATCATTCACAAGTAAAGTCCTGGAACCCTCCATGGTCTACGGAGGCAGGCAATGAAGACAGCCAACCACAGACCACCTACACTTGTGAGCCAAAAGAAAGTTTGAAGTTATTATTTAGGAAACAGCAAGAAAAATCCTAATATGGTTTTCTTTTTCTTTTTTTTTTTTTTAATTGTTGGGGATTCATTGAGGGTACAAGAAACCATGTTACACTTGTTGGGTAAAGTCCCTCTTACAATCGAGTTTTGCCCCCAAAAGGTGTGGCACACGCCAAGGCCCCAAGACCCCACCCCCCTCGCTCAACTCACCATATGGCGAGCAAACATGGCTCAGAGCTTTCCTCAAATGCCTTTTAATACTACTTTCATTCTTTCTGATTTAATACTTTTTCTCTCCTACCCCCTCCTTCTTCTCCTAATTCTTCTAGTTCTTTTTCTTTTACTCACCCCCCTTTTTTGTCCCCCTACATTCTGCCCTCCCTTTCCCTCTCCCCTTTGCCCCTCCTCCCTTCCCTCTTTCCTCCTTCATCTATTTCTGAGCTCCTTCCTTTCCCTCCGACTCTTACTGTTTTTCTCCTACCCTTTTTTCTTTTCTCCTTCTTTTTTCTTTTCTTTCCCCAAATCCCTCCCCTCGAAAATGGCATGCAGAGAACCAAGGAAGAATGAACTACAGTGAGGTTTAGAGAGACACAGGGCCGGACTGTGTGGACTGTGACCCCTCGATGGCCAAAGACAAGGGGAAAATACAGATCCAGTTTCTATTTTACACAGAAAATTGTGATTGCAGGGGAATAGCAGGGGCAAGGGGTGAGGCAGAGAAGGGGCTAATGCAGAGGCCTGGGGGGAGTGGATGACAGGTCTCGGGTGACAGTGAAGAAGGGGGAGCAGAATAGTTTTCAGGAGAGTTTCCTGGTTCAGAGCAAGAAGGGGTCATTCCCCGCAACCTTTCCTCTGACCTTAAACACAGCTCTTCGTAACATGACACACTGGCCTTGGCAAAGAAGAACTGAGACTAATATTTGGACTTTGCTGATTCCCATCCCCTCTGACTGGAGGTTATAAGTTGTTTCTTACAAGAATTTTATTGATAGAATAACAATGATGTTATTGCTATTAAGTTAGAAAATCGTCTGAATTATCCCCTCTTAAAAATACTGCTGTGTACAGGAATTAGCAGTGTGGATGCCTTACAGACATGTGCCATCCTTTTCCCTATAGTAATATTCCTCAAAATTAAAGAATTGCAAAATTTTTCCTTCCCTATTGGACTGCTGATACATTTAGCATTTCCTACTATTTATTATAGTCTCTAACAATTATAGCACTTAAATTGTTTTTAAAAAGAGACACTGAAATAATTTTCATTTAAGGACAACATATTTAAGTTTATTAATGCTTATGATGGTTTTAAAATGGTAGATGTAATTGGGAAAAGCACTACTTTCAATGAGTTATGATTATACACAGCTGGTCAGTATGTTAAGTTTTTCGTCAAAGCCATAGAACTGACAAGAAATTCTATTTACATGGATTTCAACCCAAGGCTTACTTTTATATTCTGATTGGATTAGATTTGGCCCTGCAGAACACCTAAAATGATATCAGAATCAGAGGTCAGTGGCTTATTTTCCTTGAGGTCCAAAAATATACTATTAAAGTTTTAAAGCAATAAAGAACTAAAAAAAAAATACACTCAGCTTCTCATGCCATTAAATGATGGTAGAAATATACAGTTTTGTTTGGCTCTGTCATTTTTTCTTCTTACTAGTTTCCTTTCTAGCCTTCCTTCTGCTGCTATAATCTTTGCCTGCCTCCCCCCCCCCAAATTCTGGAAGACTTTCCTCTTGGCTTTCTGGATGCTCCCTCTTGGTGCCAGCAAGGGAATGAAGGCGAGCTCGAGAGACCACTTCTACTTGAACTCTGGCAAAGCAGGAAAGTGAGATGCCTTTTGGTCACCATATTTCAGACTGCCCAAAGAATGAAATGGCATGTATTGGCCTAATAATAAAAGTCAGAAAGGAGCCATCTCATGTCCAGAAGTATTTTCTGGAAGATGGCTGGCAAGGGAAAGGAAGCATTAAAAGAATGAAAAGTGAGTTGGGGCAGTGCCTGTGGCTCAAAGGAGTAGGGCACTGCCCCCATATGCTGGAGGTGGCAGGTTCAAACCCAGCCCCAGCCAAAAACTGCAAAAAAAAAAAAAAAACAAAAAAAAGAATGAAAAGTGAGAAAAAGAAAACCCCTCAAAGTAAATGGAAAGGAACAGATAGTTCTTCAAAACAAGGAAGGAGATTGGAAAAGAACATTTGGGAATTAAAAAGTAAATGGAATTTCTTTAAGGAGATACAAACCTAATTCTTACGAGTAAGAATATATCAAAGCAGGAGACGAGATGCGGTGGAGATTATTACGGCCTAAAGAATGACAGGTGCAAAGGACTGAGGGGAGAGAGATCATTAATTGTTTTACAAGTTAGGAGGCTCCTACGTGGAGCACAGAAAGCGAAGATACAGGAGGTCCAAAAGGGATGGAGAAGGGGCTGGTGCCAGATTGCTGAGGGAATAGCTCCTCAAATGCTTTGTGGGGAAGGAATTTTCTTTTCTATAATTTCTAGTTCATAGAGGCCAAACATAGGGTTCTGCTATCCAAAACCTAAGTGCATTCTGAGCCACATTCAATTCACCTTGTGTGTCGGGCAACATGAGAACTGAGCTATATCTTTGCTACAAAACAAGATCACAGATCACCTAGTCCTAGACAGATGACACAGCATTTTCAAATTAGGATATACGTTTCTGAATGCATACTCTTAATCCCGGTACTTCTTATTATCTCAGTTTGGCACCAGTTCATGGACCATGGTTTAAGGTGCATCAATGTAAGGAATTCGGTTTCAGTCTAGATTCAGTGAGAAATTACAGAAGGGTTTCAAAAGCTGAGAAAGATTAGAGGATTTGCATTTTGACACAAACAACAGCAGGAAAATAACATATTGGTGGCAGGGAGTGTAGATTATTGTAATAATAAAGTAGAAATCATAGGTAGTGATGATGAATTTGGATTCAATAACAATATGTTCTAGAGTCCGTACCAACAGAACTTATTAATAGGTTGAATGAGAAACTTGAGGGTGATGGAAGAATCAGGGGTGATTCACAAATTCTGACTAGAGCAAACCTCTGTGTGTTACATGTTGAAATGGGGACGACAGAAGAATGGGTTGGGAGGGATGGGGAGATTGTGGAATCAAGAGTTTGGTTTTCGGTACACTATAAACTTATTATGCTCAGTAAATTGGATTAAAAATCTCAATGTCTAAAGTTCATCTCTCTCTAGTTGGTTAAAATAACTTACATTTCTAACATCAGGATTCTGAGGAATCATCTCAACAGTGGTTTGGATGAAATAATGAAGGGGTCCGATAGTAATAACAGTAGATAATAGTTAAGCTTCTGTGCACAGTAAACTTATTAATTACTACCCAATAAGCAGAAGGAGTTCCCAAGATGGATACAAAGTCTCAAAAATGGCCTGTTAGCCTTTTATAAATCAAGTTGAGTTCAGGTTTGGATTAGGGAATCAGACTTGCATTTGGAATTGCTTTGGAAGTGTAGGTTTACAATTGGCTGTATGTGACGGACATAGAAAAATGTCTTGTGAAATACTTTAACTTCTAAGAAAGAATGCCAGAAAAGAGAACTAGAGACAAGTCAGCAACTTCCTGAGAGTGCCAGAGAATAACCTTTGAATTCATACTAATTAGCTTCAAAGGTCCTGGAAAATTTGACCCCAGCAACTGCCCTGTTGAACTTTGCTGAGCATGAATAGCAATGTAATTCTCTGGTTGGTAGTGAGGACATGACAAGCTATCTGAAGAATTTCTTATTCCCTGAGAAATTTCCCCACGGTATGCGTGACAGATTAACTCAATACCTTAACAAACTCCCTGTTGTATTTTTTTTTAACCAATGTTATGTAAAATATTATACTTGATGTCACCAAAACAAGACTCCCCGTGTCATGTCACGTGTTGTACGTGGGTGTTAATTCTTACTCTGATTAGGCTTCTCCTTAAGAGTTCATTTATTTGCATTCTGGTGCATGCAAAGTTTGTCATTTAAATATGTCTTTGGAATTACCCTTTCTGTCAGACCACAGGTTTAAGCATCATTCCTCCAGCCCTGAGCCTCAGTGGAAATAAGCACACAACACAAAGGGCCTATGTAATGACGAAGGAAGGTTGTAGAAATGATTTCAAGCTATGGCCATTGATGATTTTGTTTTTAATGCTTGTAATGAAGAAAGATCTTACCTCATGCTCTCTGGTTTCTGGTTCTTGCAGAAGTTCTTAGGGCAGAAAGCAAAGGTTAGTTGTTTAGTTGGGAAAAGAGGATTGAAAAACAAAATTTACTCAGCTGGCCCAGCAATTAAGCTTAGCAGCAGAAACACACATCCTTGAGGAATACATTTAGTCATGGTAGAAAAACTTAAATATGACAAATTCATAACTTTGAAGACTAAGAGTTGACAGAGGCCAACTATTTCAGCTTCAGAGATGGTGACAACAGCCAGTATTAATTGTTGCTAAATACATCAAACGAATGCTTCACTCCCAAGTGAGTCGCACTCCGGAGTGTGGGGAGGGGACTTCTCCGGGATCGTACGCAGTCACAATGAAGAGATTTTGATCAGGGTGTCAGCTGGTAGCCTCACCAGCTCCTGGATTCTTATACCAATGCGTCATCTGTTTAAGATAGAGTTTTTTACTTTTATCTGCACAACAAATTTCCTGCAAATGTATATTGTGGACCCTTTTTTATGCCTTTGAAAAAACTTTAATACTCAATATAAATATTTCTCTCTGGGTGGGATTAGATTCTGCTGAGCTGGTATCTGTAACCATCCGGTGTCTGCACAGCTATTATCCCTAATGCACAGCCTGCACCGTGTGGTAATAACTCAGTCAGCTCTGCGCCTTCTACAGCAATCCTCAAACCCACTCCATCAATTTCTGTGTCTGCCTAGTGATAGTTCCTATTGCTTGCTAAAATCACATTCTTTTCACCGCATCTAGGTTCCAAAACAGTAGGTACTGTTTGCTAAATCTGCAGAGAGATTTAAAGTATTGGTTATCAATACAGTGCAGTTGTGATTGCTAAGGGATGAGGTTTTTCGTTGTTGTCAGGCTAGTTCTCCAGATCTCAACCAGCACATTTTTGAAGAAGTTGCTATAGATTCAAGTACTCTAGGAACTTTCTTCTCTGCAGATAGCACAACAGAATATAACCAATGACACCTCTAGAATTCTAACTAATATTTACATTTTGAAAATGAGCTTTTCTTTTTTATAATAGCACCAGTCCATGTTTTTGAAATTATCATGAACCCAATCGGGAAAAACATCATAGAGATCAGAATAAGCTCATATCCCTGAAACTTTACCCCCCACGCATCTTCATTTTTTTTTTTTTTTCAGTACTGGTAGACAGCCACATGTTCTGGACCAGGCAAATAAAGTGCTGAATCTTCACCATGTAGGAGGTATTAAAAAGATAAAGAATGTTTATTAGCGGACGCTGGCATATAACAAAGAAAAACTCACAAGGCTCTGTGCTGGGATGGAGTTACGGGACAGACACGGTGATTTTGTTGTTATTGTTGCTTTATTTGTTAACAGATGGAACAATCCATTTTACTAGAAGAGAGTGAAAGATGCAGGAAAGTTTCTTAAGAGAAGGAGGTGCTCCACTCACACCTGCAAGAGTTCTTCCAAGTGGAGGAGCTGGGGAAACCCTCTCCAGCCAAAGGCAAGTTACAGCCACACCTTGCTTTATTGCTTTTTGCTTTACTGAACTTCAGAAATACTGCAGTATTTCTTCAGAGATACTGCATTTTTTTTTTTAACAAATTACAAGTTTTTAGCACCCCGGCATGGGGCAAGACTAATGGTGCCATTTTTCTGACACCTGCTTACTTTGTACCTCTGTGTCACGTTTTGGAATTCTCACAATATTTCCAATGTTTTCATTATTGCTACATTTATTCTGGCGATATATAATCAATGATCTTTATGGTGCTTTTCAACCATTTTTATCTCACGGCAGGCACACTTGAACCTATGAACTTCCATGGCACATTTAAATCATGTTGATCAAAACAGAGAGTCAGAAAAGGAGTATACTTACTGTGCTTTGAACTTATTTTGCCAAACATTTAATTAATGATCTTTAAACATTTTTATAGCACACCTAAGATCCTCTTAGGGCAGACCAGGTTGCCATGGCACATAGTGTAAAAATCACCCATCTTTGATGTTACTACTGTCATAGCTGTGGGACGCCTCAAACCAGGCCCATACAAAATGGGTAACATTTTTTGACAAATGCTATATATGTTCTGACTGCTCCACAAACAAGAGACGAACCATTCTCTCTCTCTCTCCCCTTGGGGGTCCCTATTCCCTAATTTACAGCAATATTTCAGTGAGTCCAGTGCACCCTCCAATAGCCTGTTAGTGTTCACGTAAAAGGAAGAGTCTCACATCTCTAATTAAAATTAAAAGTTAGAAATGATCAAACTTAGCGACAAAGCCGTGTCAAAAGCTGAGATAGGCCCAAATGTCGGCCTGTTGCAACAAAAAGTTAGCGATATTATGAATGCAGAGGAAAAGTTATTGAAGGATATTAAAAGTGCTATTCCACTGAGCACACTAATAATAAGAAAGCAAAACAGCCTTGTTGGTGAGGAGGAGAAATTTCGAGTGGTCGAGTAGAAGCCAAATCAGCCACAACATTTCCTTAAGCCAAAGGTTAATTCAGAGCAAGGCCCTGACTCGCTTTGATTCTAGGAAGGCTGAAGGAGTCTAGAAAACTGCAGAAGAAATGTTGGAAGCCAGTGGAGGTTGGTTCATGAGGTTTAAGAAAAAAAAGTTGTCTTCATATTATAAAAGTATAAGTGCTGATGGGGAAGCTGCAGCGAGTTATTGGAAGACCCAGCTGAGGTTCTTGATGAAGGTGACCACGTTAGACAATAGATTTGCCGTTTAGACAAAATTGCCGTCTGTTGAGAAAAGATGCTATTTAGAACTTTTATGGTTAAAAAGAAGAATCAATGCCTGGCCTCAAAGCTTAAAAGTTCAGGCTGGCTCCCTTATTAGAGGCTAGTGCTCATTACTGTTCTGCACATCCCAGGGCCCTTAAGAGTCATGCTAAGCCTATTCTTCCAGACCTACAAATGCAGCAGCAACTCCTGAACATTTGTTGATAACACAGTTTTCTGACTATTGAAGCCCAGTGTCGAGACCTACTGCTTGTAAAAAGATCCCTTTCCAAACATTGCTACCATTAACAATGCACCCACTCAACCTAAGACAAGTGGACATAGACAAGGAGATTAATGTCTTCTTGCTTGGTAACACAACACCCATTCTACTACCCAAAGAGTAATTTTGACTTTTGAGTCTTACTATTTAAGTAACAGAGCAAGAGCTGCTAATTCCTCTGATGTGTCTGTGAATTAAATATCTTCAACAGGGTTCAACATTCTAGATGTCATTAACAGCATTCATGATTCAAAGTTAAGAAGAGGTTGATTTCAATCCTCATGAATGACTGTGAAGGGTTTAAGGCCTCACTGGTGGAAGTAACTGCAAATGAGGTGGAAACACATAGAGAACCAGCCATAGGGGGCCGGCGGTGTTACTGAATTGCAGTCACCTTGTTGTGTAGGAGAGGGGCTGCTTCTTCTGGATGAGCGTAGAAGATGGTTTCGCGAGTTAGAATGTACTCCTGGTGAAGATGTTGTGAATGTTGTTGAAATGACAACAAAGGATCTAGAATAGTACATAAGTTTGGTTATAAAGCAGTGACCAAGTTGAGGGGTATTAACCCTGATTTTGTAAGTTCTCCTTTGGATAAAATGCTGTGAAATAGCATTGCCTGCAAAGGAGACATCTTTTGTGAAAGGGACCATCAATTGATGCAGCAAACTTTACTGTCTCACTTTAAGAAGTTGTCACAACCACTCTAATCTTCAGTCACCCCCAGCCTCCCTGAGCAGCCAGCAGCCATCACCATGGAGGCAAGACACTCCACCAGCAAAAGCATTGCTCTTCCCTGAAGGGTCCGATGATCAGTAGCAATTTTAGCAATAAAATATTTTCAATGAAGATAAATACTTTTTTTAGACATAATGCTATTTCACCCTTAATAGTTTGCAATAATGTGGCTGGGCGCCTGTGGCTCAAAGGGGTAAGGCGCTAGCCACGTACACCTGAGCTGGCAGGTTCGAGTCCAGCCCAGGCCTGCCAAACAACATTGATGGCTACAATCAAAAAAAAAAAAAAAAAAA
>CAUYRH010043345.1:0-46500 GCA_963574655.1 Perodicticus potto | reverse complement strand
AAAAAAAAAAAAAAAAAAGAAAAATACTAATCTAAAACTGTATCACACATGACCTTGTCAGTATAACAGAACTGCTCTAGATACGTGTTTTCCATGAAGTTGGTTTCAATGTTAAAAAAACAATCCTTTAAGCAAGTGTCTACATGCTAATTTTTAACATAACTGTTAACTAGTGCAGTTTGAGTGTTTTATTCATGTATGCATTTTGGAATTTTTTATGATAGTAATAATCACCCCAGCTATGTAACAACAACAAAAAAAACCCAGCTCCCTATACCTATTTAGGAGAGAGTGCTTGTTTCCTATTAACAGTGCCCTGCAAAGTTAGCACCAAAGAAATAGATGTTATCCCCTGTGGACCTCAAGCTCCTCATCTTTTTTAACCATAGTTGAAGTCAATAACCCAGGGTCCCTTCCATTTCTCAGTGGCATGTTTAAAATTTTCTTTCCACCATATGCAGAAATAGGACTTTAGTATAAGAGGAGAGTCTGAGGTCTTACTGGATTCGGAAATAGCAGAAAAACAGTGTTTTTAGATAAAAGTGAAAGAGAAAAAAACGAGCATCTGGATAAATTGCTCTCTCCACCAGCCTTGGCTCTGAGATCTTACGCAATCTGTTATATTAACATCAAAAGGGAAAAAAAAAATCAATGAAATGTAGCCACCCTAGTAGTAATGAAAAGAGCCCTCTGCTCTTCCAAATTTATGGAAAGATGGGTAATTCTTAAATGCTTCTTTTATAATTTTCAGAGCCAAATGAAAACAATTTCTAACACTCACTTTATTTTACACACTGCAACCTGAATAAGCTATAGTCAGTGAAATAAAACCAGGCAGTCCTTTAACACTAAATCAGCAAATTCCCAGATTCTCTCTTAAATTCCAGCTGAAAGTAGGAATAATGCCTCCAGCGGGTTTTAAGAACTTAAGAAAAAATGTTTCCTGGCATAAAATAGGCACTAATATGGTGCGTGTCTATTTTATAGTTATCTCATGCTAAATAAGTTTGATATGATTGAATTACAACAGATTTTCTACCTGTGAAAAAGAACAGTTTCAGTTTTATTTACCTCGATGTTATTGTTCATTAGCCCACAAGCATCAGCAAAGTCTGGATGTTTTGTGTTGATATAAGCCAGTTCAATTGCCACTAAGTTATGGACCTAGAAAAAATAAAGTTAGGCTATCTTCAAAATTAGGTCAACCCAATTTTAGATTGAGAAACTTACATATAAAATCTATTAACCACAATACTGAAAAAGTACAGGAAATTCATGCCTAAATACTCAATAATTAGACTCCAACTGAAAACCCGTATGCCAAAGGATAATTTGCTCTAACTTTTAAATGATTTACATCTCAGCATCTAGAATTCCATTACTATGGGGAGGAAATGACATTAAGGTAAGCTAGAAGTATTTTATTGCTAGGAAAAAGAAAATTGTCTACTTGATACAAATCTAAGTTCCAGGGCTTTATGCACTTCTTGTATTAAAACCTCAGATAATCCAGTATTCCATGTCAAAGTTTTAGTTCAGGGTCTACAATAAGAAAACAGTTCATAATCAGACATAAGTAGAAGATGTTAACTTTATTTGGGTAAAGGATACATTTTAAGGACCTGAGATAGTGACTGATGAGTGTTAATTATGAAGCACCTAGTTAAAATATCTTACGTGGTTCAAAATCCTAAGGGGATAATAATAAAAAAGAAAAGCTGAAATTAATTTCTCCAGCCCTCCACAGAATTTCTAAGGCTTACAGAGAAAATAAATTTAAGTCCTTTACTATGTCCTCTGCACTGTCCTGACAAACCTCAGGTATCAGAACTGCACTTACAGACTCAGAACTAGGTGAAAGGAGTCTATTCAAATGAGGATCCAGTGATTTGGCTGGAATCAGAGAGGAGAGCCTGAAAACAGGCTGAGTTCAGTCCTAGACATCTGAACCTGAGGTTTATCCTTAAGGAAACAACCAAGCAGTGGCACTTACATTCTATACTTCCAAGGATGGTTTTGTACTCTTAGTAACCTCCACTGGGGCTCACCATCCTGTGCCAGGGACCCCAATGCACTTTTAATGACCATAAAGAAAAAAAACAAAAAAACCCAGCCAACAATTAGAGGCATAAGGGCAACTTCCAATGTTTATCCCCTATTTCTGCCAATTTCAGCATTTTTATTATTGTGGATAGCAGCAACCCACAGAATAGCAGCAAGCAACTATGATATTATAGTACTAGGTCATCAAACAAGCAAACTGTACAAGTGGCCAGAATATCTTGGTGTACTTCATAAACTAAAAACATGCTATAAAGGTTCAGTTTACTAAGGCTGAAGGCAAAGTTAGTTTTCACTACATCAGTGGCACTATGTAACAGAGCAAAGCTATCTAATACCCGTAATAGTAACTCCAATCTGGCAAAAGCCTGTGGCTGTAGACTAACAATAATGAAAATATGAAGAAAAATACGCCAGAATTATTGAAATTTTCCATTGAAATAAGACTAAAACTCACTTTTTTTGTTTTTTGAAACAGTGTTTCACTTTGTCACCCTGGGTAGAGTGCTGTGGCATCATAGCTCACAGCAACCTCTACCTCTTGGGCTCAGGAGATCCTCTTGCCTCAGCCTCCCAAGTAACTGGGAATACAGGCACATACTACAATGCCCAGCTAGTTTTGCTCAGGCTGGTCTAAAACTCCTGAGCTCAAGCAATTCACCTGCCTTGGCGAAACTCACTTTTTTCCTCCCAATACACTCAGAAACATTATGCTTAAACTCTAATCATATAATGCTGTATGAAAAAGCAGCCAGACAAAACTTTAAAGTTTTATTAATGGTGATTACAATGATGATTTGTGACACAGTAGCTCACCATTTCATTTGTAACAGGCAACCTTTTACGAAGAAGACAAGTCACTACTTCAACTATGGCATCATGAAGTTTAGGAAATCGTAACAATTCCTATAAATAAAGGAAGAAAGAAAAGTGCCATTTATTTCACTTAATGATCACTGAAATTCTGAATTAGATCTAGAAGTTTCATCTACAAATATTATCTCAAATCACTTTTCGATAAGAGAAACAGATTTTAACTTCTAGCCCATCTTATACATTCCTACTCACCCTAGGAAATCGCCCCTCACATCCTTTACTAGTTACTCTGAAATTTGTCATTTACATTTCTCTCAGGTTACCTGTGTACTGTAGTTGCTACAGTGCTGAATGATCCTTTGCATTTCCTCATGAACAAGTTCCACACAACGGAGGCTGGGCTCTTCTAGACGTTTAATCTGCCGCTTGACCAGTAATTCAAATGAAACCTCAGGCACAAACAATGCAGGACGAGGACCCTGAAAAAATAAAACTTACATCTCTTACTGTACGTACATGTAATTTCAGTTCTTTCCAAAGTTTAAAAACTAAATCACATTTTTTGGTAATTTTCATAAAAACTGCTTAATTTCAAGTATGAGAGGAAAATAAACTATACAATTAATTTAAAAAGATAACAGTATATGGGTAAGAAAATGAACCTCCTTTTTTAAGTCTGAAAGTAAAGCATACTCACAGTAGCATTTCTAATGGCAGTCAAAATGTCAATAGTGTTAAGGCCACCAAGGGGGTCAACAGATTCTAAGGTTCGCCCGAAAGTCTCATGGAAAATGTAACAAATTCTAGCACCACCACATCTGAAAGGCAATGAAGCATACGGTTTCTAGCATTACAAAGGGAAAGAAGCTACAAGTTAGAAGTCTGTTAGCTTTAAGGTCACCTCAATTACTGAAAAAGCCTCAGATAAACAGTCCCCTCATATTTCCATGTGTTCTCAACTAGCAGTCATTTTGTGATATGTGATTACTGTTGTGACATAAAACGTCAGTTAACTAAGAATTGCTAAACACTTTTTCTCTGCCCTAGTTTTCTTCAACTAGACCATGAGTTCCTTAAGAACAGGAAACAGTGCCTTATTTATTTCTGTTGATCCACAATCTAAAATGGAGGTCTGCAAACACTTACTGTAAAGAGCCAGATAGAAAATTTTTTAGGCTTTTGCAGGCCATACTGTCTCCTGCAACACTCAACAAAAGCAGCCAGGCAATATGTAAACAAATAAGCATAGCTGTGTTCCAATAAAACTTAGGTACACTGAGTTTTATATTTTATGTAATTTTCACATGCCCTGAAATACTCTTCTTTGAATTTCCTTTTCTTTCTTTTTTTTTTTTTTTTTGCAGTTTTTGAGAGCTGGGTTGAACCCACCACCTCCGGCATATGGGGCCAGCGCCCTACTCCTCTGAGCTACAGGCGCCGCCCTTCATTTTTATATTTACAGTCATTCTCAACTGGTAGGCTGTCATCCATGGGCACCTACTCCTGCTTTTAGACAGATTAAATCTCTTGACCTAGCACCTTATATTTCCCATCTTGTTGTTTTTTTTTTGTGGTTTTTTGCAGTTTTTGGCAGGGGCTGGGTTTGAACCCACCACCTCCAGCATATGGGGCCAGCACCCTACTCCTTTAAGCCACAGGCGCCCCACCACCACCATCTTGTTTAATAACTAAAGACACTGGTGTTATTTTTTTTTAATCTAAGTCCAGTTGAAGTCTACAAATTATCTTATTAATGTCTCCCCAAATCATCCCCCCTCTCTATTTTTACCACCACTATTCAACAGTAGTTCAGATAAAAGGCACTAGTCCAACATTATGTTTGCTGAAGTAACCACAAAAAGACAAATACTGTATGATTCCACTTACGTGAAATATCTATAATAGGCAAATTCACACAGACAGTAAATTACAAGTTGCTGGGATTAGAGGAGAAAGGCATGGAAAGTAATTGCTTAATAGGTATAGAATTTCTGTTGAAGTGATGAAAAATTTTAGAAATTGATACTTATGATGATTACGCAACATTGTGAATGCAATAGATGCACCTGAATTGTACACTTAAATATGGTTGAAATTACCAGTAATTGGTCTTTCTGACACCAGCCTTTCCCTTCTCTAAATAATGGTTAAATTCTCCTAATCCCAGAAAGAAATGTAATTGGTCTCTCTTCAATGTCCTAAAAGGTTGATTATTAGACAGACACAGATGATTAATTTATTAACTATTTACAAAATGGCCCATATATGTTATATGCCCTTTTCTGGGTATGTATTACATTTAACAATAAGAAATGCTTAAATAAAATCATTATACTTAAGCCTCACACTACTTTAACCTACTTTACTCACTAAACTCCTTAAGGGTCCATTGTAGTAATCTTTATTTCCCTCAATATGCCATACGTATAATGACCATTCAGTAATTAGTCTGTTAAATAATTTACTTCTCTATGGAGTTAACTCATACAAAAGACTACCTTGGTCACACTAAGGTACACCAAACTACACATATAACAAACACACACACTCAAATTCAATATAAAATTGGTGAAATCTGAATAAGATAGATTATAGATTGCACCAATATTCACTTTCTCATTTTGTTGTTGTACTATAGTTATACAAGATGTCAACGCTGGGGGAGGTGGGTTGGAAGATGCACAGGACCTCCCTGTACATTTCTTTGTAACTTCTTAACAGTCTATAATTATTTCAAAGTTAAGTTTTTTAATGAAGGTGTAAAAAAATGGTCATTATAGTAGTAATAAAACAGTATAATATGCTAATAGTATGCAGTATATTACATATAATGAAAGGTTTTGAGCACGTCATACCCTTTAGTAAGTCTACTTCTAGGAATTTACCATCAGGGTAATACCATGCCCAGAGATAGGTGCAACATACAACATCGTTTATATATGTGTATGATTGAAAACAAACTATCCAATAGGAGGGAACTGGTTCAGTAAATGAGGGTGTATCTAAAAAGTTAAATACTATTCTCATGTTCAGAATGATAATGTAATGTCTAATATAAGCTAGAAAGTTATTTGTGACATATTTTTTTAAAGAAATAATTCCAAAATATCAGGTGTACCATCTGATTTTTAAACAAGTATATAATACAGGTATTTGTATGGATTTGTCAAGGAATCATGAGTAATTTTCTCCTTCTTCTCTCTACCTATCCTTCCCTCTCCCTCTCTTTCTTTCTCCCTTCTCTTCCATGTCCCTTCCCTCCTTCCTTTTTTCTTCTTTTCTTTCTTTTCTTCCTTCCTTCCTCTTCTTCCTCCCCTTTCTTTTCCTTTCTTTTCTTTCTTTCTGACAGGATCTGAACACGTTGCCCCTGCTGACTTCAAACTCCTAGCCTCAAGAGATCCTCCTGCCTCAGCCTTCCACGCAGCTGAGACTACAGGCATGCACCATTGTGTAATTTTAGTTTTATGTTTTATTTCTACTCATCTGCATTTTCTAATTTTTCATGAACAATTACACTGTATATATTAAGGAAACATCTTTTAAAATCAAGAAATATTTTTCAAATGCTTATCAATTTAAATGCTTGTAATTTTTACTGAGCTTCACCTAGTTTATAAACTATAGTTTATATAGCATTTTACATATATCAGACATCATCCTATCATTTCTACAAAAAATATTCCTATCCTATAGATAATAAATCACAGATAATCTCAGCTATAGTTGCTTTAATAGGGAACCAAATCTACAGAAAAACTGATGTACTCACAGCTCTGAAGTTTCAATATATTTTGCAGTTCCTTCAATAGTGTTACAGTATTCTGTAGCAAATTTGGTAATAAGCTGGAGTAAAGTAGCACTTTTATCATCCACAGGTTCACCATAGCTATTTAGAAGAGACTGATACTGAGCAGCTAGAACATTTATTCTTGTTTTCAACTCTGGTAAGCAATCTCTGATGTGATGCATCAGTAACCTAATGAAAGTTAGAAAAGAAGGATTTTTAAATGAAACTATATTCTGAAGCTCAAAACTTTTCCCCTCAAATTGTCAAAAATGTCCTAATTAAAACATTTTAAGGCTCAGCACCTAGAGCTCAAGCGGCTAAGGCACCAGCCACATACACCAGAACTGGCGAGTTCAAATCCAGCCCGGGCCTGCCAAACAACAATGAGAACTATAACAAAAAAAAAGAAAAAGAGGCTGAGGCAAAAGAATCACTTTAAGCCCAGTAGTTGGAGGTTGCCGTGAGCTGTGATGCCACGGCACTCTACCCAGGGCAATAGCTTGAGGCTCTTGTCTCAAAAAAAAATTTAATTCACTTGAGCATTCATTCAAGACTACACGATTTAATGAAAACCATTCCAATAAAAATAACGACATGTACTTTACAAGAATATACTATATAAGAAATAAAAAGTGAAAACTGTACACAACAGCAGGAAAAGGTAAGGAATTGAAAATGAAAGCTCTCAGACACTTCTTGGCAAAACAAATCCATTTCACTTCTGTAAGATAAAAAAAAATGTTACCTGTTTAGAGTTCTAGCAAGATACTTTGTTCCATTTCTATTGGCCAGAGATGGATATTTCTTTTGAAGAAAAGCATATTCATCACGAATTGAATCAGCCACACTCTTCTTATTGTTAATATCTAGCTGGCTCCTAAGGTTGAGAAATAAAAAAACTATTCAGCTATAGTTAATTGTTGTCCTCTCCCTACTTGAGATGATGGTGATGATCAAGGTCACACATTAAGTAGCACAGCAAGTAGTAGTAACTAGTAAGGCAAAATTTGAATTTAAAGTGTGACTTTATAGTAAGGCCTGAATAGTTTAAGCTTCATTATTACCTAACCATAGACAAAAAGAAGTACACTTAACACAGTACAGGTGAAAAATATAATCAATTGTATATTTTGTATCTTCATCAGTTGTATATTTTATCTACAGATAATTAGTTTCTACCAACATAATTAAGTTAACTTAACGAGCAATCACCTACAATTACAAGAAACAGTGTTATGCCAGTGTCATATGCCTGAAAAGGGAGATAGTTGAAATTGGGGGAAAACAAGTAGGAGTAGGGGTTGAGACAGAGACTTACAGAGGCAGACAACTGGAATGGAGCTTAGATATCACACAGTAAAACATTTTGTTTTAAAAAGCTTAAGACCCGGCTCGGCGCCTGTGGCTTAACGGGCTAAGGCGCCAGCAACATACACCTGAGAATCCAGCCCCGGCCCGCCAAACAACAATGACGGCTGCAACCAAAAAATGGCTGGGTGTTGTGGCGGGAGCCAGTAGTCCCAGCTACTTGGGAGGCGGAGGCAAGAGACTCGCTTGAGCCCAGGAATTGGAGGTTGCTGTGATCTGTGATGTCACAGCACTCTATCCAGGGTGACAGCTTGAGGCTCTGTCTCAAAAAAAATAATAAAATAAAATAAAAAGCTTAAGACCCACCAGCCCTGACCAAAAATCACCCAAAAATAAAAGACCCAAAGATGTTAGGTGTTATGTATAACCCACATTATATCTAGTTTATAGAAGAATTGGGACTAGAAGCCAGATCTCGTGATAATTTCAATGTTTTCTATCATATAAAGCCTGTGGACAAAGACAGATCTTCCTATGGATCCAGCTCTACCCTTGACTTAGTTATGTAACTTTGTTAAACGAATAACTGGAGTTTTCTGATTATAATATAGACATCAACAGCTACCTCAGATTTCAAGAGATACCATTTGCAAATTGCTCACAGCAGTTGGTCTAAAACATAATTAGATACTCAATAATAAGTTTCCTTTCCCCAGCTTTTAATACCAACTATTTATAATTAGGATACCTTTAATAAAATTTCTCCAAGTCACATCATGGCAGTTAAACAGAATCACTAATGCTAAGAGACCTACCAATCTATTAAAATCCTAACCCTTAAACTCTTTCTCGATTGGGTGCAAATTAGATAATACGTTTTTTCTTTACCCAGTGCCTCTTCATGCATAGTTTAACGTAATAGGCAAGAATTCTTGAAGCTCTGCTATTAAATTAGCTTCCATCTCATGACACTGCTAATTTTAGAAACATTTTCCACTAAAAATGTGCATGGGAGGCTTTAATCAATCTCTTTTCTTCTGTTAGAGCAATGGATTCTTTAGCAATACCAAGACTATAATAAAAAGGGGAAAAATAGACCTATTCAACATTTCAGATATTTCAGATATTCAGACTTGCTTTCAAATGAGAATGCCATAATTCCTGTCCCATTCTTAACTACTAACCTGTTTACTACTCCAATTATTCCAAGTTTCACTGGAATAACTCTTCCCATCAGTACGTCCATAGCATCAGTACCAGCATCCATGAGATCAAGTTTAGTGATTACAGCCAGGGTTCTACGACCTGGTAAATGCAAAAGAAAGGAAGGAAAGAGGGAGGGAAGGAGAGAAAGGAAGAGAGGAAGAGAAAGGGAGGGAGGGAGAGATACAACCGAATAAGTAAAGCCATTAAGTATTAATTTTTTAAAAAATCCTCATGTGTGATAATCCTCTCACACTACTTCTATCATCATTTTAGTAGTACCTTTCCCTTTTATTTTTTTGTAGAGACAGGGTCTTGCTGCATTGCTCACAATGGTCTTGAATTCTGGGCCTCAAGCAATCCTAAGCCTTGACCTCCCAAAGTGCTAGGAGTTACAGGTGTGAGCTACTGTGTCTGAAATGTCTGTAAGTCGGTAATGCTTTTCTTAACCTTCACTTACAAGTTCTTTTTAAAAAATGTTTTTTGTTTTTTTTTTTTTTGAGACAGAGCCTCAAGCTGTCGCCCTGGATAGAGTGCTGTGGCATCACAGCTCACAGCAACCTCCAATTCCTGGGCTCAAGTGAGTCTCCTGCCTCCGCCTCCCAACTAGCTGGGACTACAGGCGCCCGCCAGAACGCCCGGCCATTTTTTGGTTGCAGCCGTCATTGTTGTTTGGCGGGCCCAGGCTGGATTCGAACCCGCCAGCTCAGGTGTACGTGGCTGGCGCCTTAGCCCATTGAGCCACAGGCGCCGAGCCTTAAAAAATGTTTTAAACATTGTGTACAACTTCTAAAATTTTTTCACATTAGCTCTTAGGGCTATTTTATAAGCTTTTTAAAAAATATTTGAAATTGGGGCAGCGCCTGTGGCTCAGTGCCAGCCCCATATATCGGAGATGGCGGGTTCAAACCCGCCCCCAGCCAAAAACTGCAACAACAAAAAAAAAAGTTTGAAATTTGCTCTTTTTTGGTGTACAATTCTATGAGTTTTGACAAATCCAAAGAGATAACATTACCACCTCAAGACAATGCTCCCCCAAATTTTCCTATGCTAACCAATCAAACCTGTTTGCCTTTTCTAGAATGGTATATAAATGTTATTATAGTATACAGCCTTTTTTGAGTCCAGCTTCAATGCATTTGAAGAGATCTGTGTTGGTGGATGACCATCAACAGTTAATTTTTTTCATTGCTGAGTAGTATACCATTGTATGGAACATACTACAGTTTGGTTATTCATTCCTCATTTGAGAAATCTCTGAGCTATTTCTAGTTTTTCTGAAATGTGAATAAAGCTGCTATAGATATTTGCATATAGTTTTTTATATGAACATTGATTCTCATTTAACATAAGTAATTATACCTAAGAGTGGGATTGCTGATTTCACTTTACAAGAAAGTGCCAAATTGTTTCCCAAAGTGGCTATACAATTCCTATCAGCAAGGTGTGAAAGCAGCAGCTCCTCTGCTCTACAGAGTGTACAGTTATACCTACCGTAGTTTTCCAATTATAAGCATTTTTCTATATTGCTCCAAATTTACAAAATCATCCTTTTTATGTCATATTATTATCTGAATTTAAGCATTCCTATTGCTGGCCATATTAAATTGTTTCTAATTTTTGATACTTTACATAATATTGGGTTGGATTATTTCCTTACTATACATATTACTAGATTAAGATTAATAGATCAAAAGTATAATCATATTTATGGCTGAAGTGTCAGTTTAAAAAGATCTAATACATACAAAACTAACAATTTACTTTAAATAATAAAATATAAATAAATCCTCCGATATTTAATCTGACTGAAATGAACATTTATTATTTGTGTAGTAAAAATAGCTTCTTATGTAAACTTCTAAAAAACTGTGTTAAATAACCTTGCTTGTAGGAATATTTTAGCAGTCTTTACACTAACATTTCCTATCAAATCAATTTTTTATTTGAAATTCTTCTTCAAATCGTCTGTTTTCTTTTCTGAATGTATTTATCTTCATTCATTCTTTACATGGTTTTTGTTTCTAGTCCTTATCTTAAACATTGTTATTGTTATTAAATTTTAAGGCTTTTAAATTCTGTGAAGGCGAAAAGTGGAAACCTAATAAACACATGTATATGTAAAATAAAATAAAATAAAATAAGGTCAGATACTTACATTTTCATCCGTAAAAAGAATTTTGAAGTATTACTTTATAAAGGCCAACTTAAAAACCTTTTGGAAGAAATTTTTAAATAAAAGGAGAAATAAATCTGTAAGAACTTAGAGAAAATAGAAAAATGAGATTACTTAAATTTATTAAAATCTATCTTTGGTTTAAAAATAATACAGAGAATGGAAATGTTCATAACACGCATGATGGTTAATTTTATATCAACTTGATTGGGCTTTGGTGCCCAGTTGTTTGGCCAAACACTAGACTAGATGTTGCTATGAAGTTATTTTTTAAAATGTGATCAGCATTTACAATCACTAGTCTTAAAGCAAAGCATATTACTCTCAATAATATGGATGAGGCTCATCCCTTCAGTGTAAGTCAGTGTTACAGTGAGGACTGAGGCTTCCTAAAGGAGGAGGAATCTGGTCTCACGACTGTAATGGAAAAACCCTACCTGAATTTCTGGCCTGCTTAGCCTGCCTTGAAAGATGTCAGACTCAACGTCAACTTTTATCTGTTTCAGGGTAGTAAGCTACTTCCTTCAAAATAAAAAGACGAATCTCTCTCTGATGCTCTCTGTGTGTGTGTGCGTGTGTGCATGTGTATAAATAGATACTAGATAGCTTTCCTAAAGGTCTGTTTCCCTGCAGAGCCCTACCTAAACAACAACTGGGAAGGAATCAGAAGGAGAAACACAGGTACAGGAACATTGTAGGGGATCGTGTGCGCATATGATTGTGTGTGTGTGTGACTGTGTGTGAGAGAGAGACAGAATACATTTGAGGTGAGAGATTACTGGTGTACTTGTGGTGTAAGGAAAAATATAGACAATAACATATCCACAAAGTTGATAAGGATATTTATACCTAAACAAGAGTTTTATGTTAAAGGTAAACAAAATATAAATTGAGCTGGGCACAGTGGCTCATGCCTGTAATCCTAGCACTCTGGGAGGCCCAGGAGAGGAGAGAGGATTACTTTAGGTCAGAAGCAAAAGCAGGATCTGTCTCTGTCAATGATGATAATAATAATAATAATAATAATAATAATAATAATAATAAAATAATAAAAACTAGTCAGGAATTGTGGTGGAAACCTGTAGTCCCAGATACTGGGGAAGCTGAGGCAGGAAGATCACTTGAGCCCAGGAGTTGGAGGTTGCTCTGAGCTAAGCTAATGTCATAGCATTCTAGCCTGGGCAACAAAATGGGATTTTGTCTCAAAATAAAAATAAACATAAAAATAAAGTAGATGACTTTTTAACCAATGTAAGACAATCAATCCAATGTAGAATAGAAAAGAATAAAAAAGAGCATTCAAAGCTCAAAATATAAAATAAGGAATAAACCGGGCGGTTCCTGTGGCTCAAAGAGTAGGGCGCCAGCCCCATATACTGGAGGTTGTGGGTTCAAACCCGGGCCTGGCCAAACTGCAAAAAAAAAAAAAAAAAAAAAAAGGAATAAACATCTCAATATAACAAAAAATAAGATTTGGTTTTTAAAATACAGCAACATTTGACACAATAAAAGATAAATATAAGTAATAAGTGCTGAAAGCTAAAATACAAAAAATATTACATGTGGTAATTATATTGGTAAAAATAACAGAGCCAAAGATGTAGCACCTTGCATATCAATTCATCTACCAACATTACATACAATCTGAGAGAATTAGCGGAAGACCCTGAAGAAAAACAACACATGTCATTTAAAATGTTTGCTTATCCTGTCCTTAAAATATTAAGAGGACAAAAACAAGAGACGATATATATAGCACCATTGATGAGCCTAGATTTGTAAGTTAGTGTGTGTATAAACATGTATATATGTAAAACTCTACAGGACATAAATCAGAAAAATTTTAGACGTTAAAAAAATTAATCATGTAATAGTCACAAGGGAACTTTGAAAAACTTCCAAATTAATATTATGGCTCAAAAATCTTCAAGTGACTGAAAACATAGTGGTAATAAGTTGTCCTTGAATTAAAAGGAAATAAAAAATAAATTATAGCATATTTAATATTACAAGATAATTAAACACTGTCAAAATATGAAAGAGCTAAAGCACTAGTGAGAGGTAAACTAACAGCTCTAAATTTGTCTTATAAGGACTCTAAACTCATCTTTTAGGAAAAAGAAAAAAAAGTCAATAAATGAAGCAGAAAGAGACAATAGTAACAAATGAAAGTAAAAACAATAAGAGAGTAAAATAATAGAGTAATACATTGGAGCACTTCAATGATATATATGAAAATCTAAAAATACGCAGATCAAAAATTGTTTAAGAAGACACTGAAACTTTTATACATAGGTATAAATAAATTAATGTGCTAAACAAAGCATTACTTTCCTCCCAAGCCCCAGAATCTCATGTTACCTTGAAATGAATCTTGAAATTAGAGAAAGACTGAATAAAAACATGTCTGTTTTCTATCCTGGCCCCTTTGAGACACCATGGCCAACTTGATCACCAACTTGATCACTCATCATCACCAAATATTTTGGTTATCTTTTTTCTATAAACAAGGGCCTTCTCTTCCATAAACTCAACATAGTTCTCCAGATCAGGAAATGAGTGTTGATGCATTATCACCATCTCATCCTCAGGTCCAGTGTCCTCCACTGAGAAGACTTTATTATAGCAAAAGGAGTCATCTCGGGATCGCACACTGCTTTAGTTAATCATCTAGGCAATCTCTTTAGGCTTCTTCAGGCTAGAAGAGTTGCTCAGACTTCCCTTAGTTTTCTTTCCTTTGACACTTTTAGCAATTACCATTGGTTAACCTGTTCTTCAAGGACTTCTTATGTTTCTGCATTTCTTGCAAGTGAAGGTACTAACTGCCTCTGCTGTAGATTATCATTTCAAAAATGATTGTACAGCAAACAGCTTTGAAAGAAAAGATAGGTTCTCCCACTGAGGCAAAGGGCAGGCATGCTTGTTGCCTGTTACAAAAGCTTTGGGCTCCCAAAGCTCACGGTTCCTCTTTTCCAATGCACCCTGCTGCACGTGCAGGTCCTGCCTTGTCCTCTTTGTGCTGCCTGTGGGAACTGGGCCTTAGGAGACCAACAGGTCAGCTGGTTCTCCAGCAGCCACTGTGGTTGTGCACAGTCCAATCTTTGTCTCCGAACCAGGAGTCTCATGTCTGCTGTTGGCATCCATCAAATTGCAGCAAGTTAACATTTTAGATTTTAAGCACAGCAAAATCTCAGACTCTCATAGTTCTTGAAAGCCTGAGGCCAGTTCTTTGTTACAACATCCTTCAGTATGGTTTTGTCAGATATTTTAGCATGATTAAGTTTAGGAAATTCCTTAACCTAGTTCTATACTGTAAAACTCTGTTGCGTACCGCACACTATGAAAACCTTCTGACACATTCCCTTGATGAGTAGAAACAAATCAAATATATTCATGATTGCTTCTGCTGTGCTGGGAAAGGAGAGTTGTGGTCATATCTGTATATGGTCATTTAGAAAAGACAAGGAATCAAACCATTATTAGAATAAATACAAGAGTTTATCAAAGCTGCTATCCAGCAATCAATTTACAAAAAATAATAGTATTGGCTTGGCGCCTGTAGCACAGTGGTTACAGCACTGGCCACATGCACTGAGGGTAGTGGGTTTTAACCCGGCCCAGGCCAGCTAATGACAACTGCAACAGAAAAATAGCCAGGCATTGTGACAGGTGCCTGTAGTCCCAGCTACTTGGGAGGCTAGAGCAAGAGAATCGCTTAAGCCCAAGAGTTTGGAGGTTGCTGTGAGCTGTGATGCTACGGTACTCTACCAAGGGAGACATAGTGAGACTCTTTCTCAAAAAACCCCCAAAATAATAGTATTTATCTTCACTAACTATAACTAATTAAAATATAATAACACATAAGATATTTGCATTAGTATTAAAGCTATAGCATTCAAAAAAATTGATTAAAAAAAGAAGTCAAAACTCCCTTGGGGCAGGGAAACTTACTAAAGAAAGTTAAAGGTTTGAATGGATGGAGAGATAGCCACATTTAGTGGAAAAAAATCAAATATATTCATGATCGCTTCTGCTGTGCTGGGAAGGGAGAATTGTGGTCATTATCTGTAGGTGATATGGTCATCTAGAAAAGACAAGGAATCAAACAATCATGCAGCCTCTTTTTCATCTCTGTTTCTGTATCCTTCAACCTAGTAGGTGTTCAGTACTGCTCTGTTAGTGTTATTAACTAATAATCAGTTAGTGTTATTAGTTACTACGTATCATTAAATGATGGCTGTCCACACATTAGATCATCAGTTCCATGTAGTCCCATCACAATTAAATATGCTATACATCTTGTCAACTCCTGGTTGGCTGTCATGATCCCAGCTCACCACCATTGCCTACTCCCTTCCTAGACAATTAACAGTATCTAAAATACTATTATCCTTGCAATTGAGTGAATACAGTACAAAAAAAGTTTCTGTTTATGGAAGCTTATAAGTTAGAGTTCTAATGTGAGGTCCACCATGTTAGGGTTAAGTCTTAAAAGAGTGGGAAAGAAGCAGAAAGTGAAATGGATCTGACAATGATAGCCTACCATAATGCCAGTTATTAATCAGTTTGCGGTCAAATGTCAGTGACCACATAATTGTATCCAGCTTCTCCTGCTCTGAAGGTGGTGGAGTGGGTCATACAAGTTCATGTGTGCTTGGCCTGGTCCACATCTCGCTGACAGCGTTCCTCTGAGCCAGCTTGGAGGATTATGGTGGGAATATTGTCAGTTTGGAATTTGCTATAGGGAAAATTTTATTTATTTGGGGGAGTATAGACTTAAAAATTAATACTTTAAACATAGTGAACCATATGTATTGATAGTTAATATCATTTATTATTAATTTAAGATTATATAAAACTTATGAAAAATTTCTGTGAATAGTTTATTCTGATATTCACAGAGAGGAAACACATGAAAAGTGCTATTCTATCCTGAACTACTTCATTCAATGTCATTGAAGGCTTTTAAGCAATGTAGTTTTGAGAGTTTTGAATTATTCATATAGCTGTTTCTCAGGAGTGCTAAGGAAAATTTATGCTAAATAACAGACATCTGAGCAGTGATCGCAACAGTAAGTTACTTACGAAATTTCGTCTCTCTTCCAAGACCAAGTTCTTTGAGAGCAGAACCTTGAATGTGGCCTCTTGTTCATCTCTGTTTATGTATCCTTAAACCTAGTAGGTGCTCAGTAATGCTCTGTTAAAACAAAATGACATCTTGGTTTTGACCACTGTCTCTTTGCCAGGAAGCTGGCCAAGGAGAAAAAGACAGCAGCTGGCTTGCATCAAGATGCCCCGAGAATTTGCTAAGAGGTCCACCTCTGCCAAGTAAGGGCTATAAATACCATCAAGCTAAAAGCATCCACCGCATACCTACTGTGTACTCAGCATCATTAGCTTGGCACACCTACTCAGTAATTGTGAACAGATGGAATTCGCTGACAGAAAAGAGCATGTGTTTTTCCCTGTCCACCCCCACACACACTAACCTAGAAAAATAGAATTCTCCATCATGCTTTTTTTTTTTCCTAACAAGGACACCGTCAAATGTATTAGTCAAACTTGGCATCCCTCCAACGCTAAAGCTTACTTCTATATTTAGAACTAATGAGCTCTATGTAAGTACCCAAGTGGAAAGCACATATTCTCTCTGCCAGCATTGAGGCCTTTTATTCAATATAACTCAATTGCCAACCAAAGAAATATTAATCTTTCATTTTTGGTGTGCCTGGCTCACAAAACTCAGTCTTTTCTTAAAATGTTTAGGAAAAACTTGAACATATTTATCAGGGAAGAACAAGTTTGTAGAGAAAATTGACTTTAGACACTCATACAACTCTCCATTTAATGGGCCTTTAAAGATTTGCCAGCCCGATGCTCCCTGACAGCTAGATTTCCTCTTGGAGCAAGTTTCCTTGGTGGTCACACAGTGCTCTAGATGCCTCCAGTGCAAGGCATGCAGTCCCCCCACACGAGAGCAGCCACGGTGACAGCCCAGCACAAATTCAAAATCACTCTTGCCACTGCATCCTCAGTTCCTTCTGGGCATTCTGCTTGAGACCCACCGATTAATAATGCCTTCATGTGACACATTTTAAATGCTTGATGAACATGTGAACACGCTACCCCATGTTCTCTCTGTCCAGGTCCCCAGACCACCTGCATCACAGTTTTCTCTTCCCCAGACTGAAAACTTTAGTCTGTTAACCCTCCCTTCCTCCTGGGCTCTAATTTCAAGTTGCTTCATCATCCCAGACACACTCTTGTCATGTTCTAATCATATGACTTTCCAAATATGACAGCATGGCTTTTCCAAGAACTTAATTGTGGCAGAAATGTGAAAAATACATTTCTGGGGAAGGTACTTGGGCTGTGACTGCTGGTTGTGGCCCTAGCGAGTGATTCTTAAAACACAAGTAGAACAGTTAACCTGGATGGAACTGGGCACCATGCTTCTAAGGGAAGGTCACAAGAATGGAAAAACAAACGCCATAAGTGCTCACTGTTAAGTGGAAACTAATTAATCAACACTTACATGCACGTACAGAAAAAAAACTGATTAAAAATCAAGTAGGTGGGAGGAAGAGGAGGCAGTGCATGTTATATGCATGATGGGCACGCCTATAACTTTGACCCAAAGGGTACAAAGGAATGTATGCAACCAAACGGAAGTTGGTAGAAGACAATACCATTCATTAGTGTTAAGCTAGAATATAAAGGGCAGAGTCCATTTGACCGCAGAAGGAAATGTGTCCTATGAGGTACACTGAATGTGTTGTTACAGACGCTTAGGAAAACTCTCAGGTAGATGAGTCCGTAGAGTAATTACACGATCTCTGTGCTGGTTACATGTCAAAGCATCTCATATCCTGGTCCTTTCCCCTAAATCTAGTCTAGTAGACAATGTGCTTAATGAATTTAGGATGTTGAAATGTAGCTGAATTCTTTTATAAAAATTTTTGCTCTTTTTCCCTGAATCTCAGTCATAGGCACCATCATCCCATTAATCTATCAAGTTAAAAAAAAACTGTGACATTGTGTGATACTAATGTCTTCTTTTTTCTTTACTATTCAGTTGGTTATCAGATTTTATCCATTAATCTCAAAAATGTCTTATCAAATCGTGATGTTTTGTTCAAATTACATGCCATAGAAGAGCTGTGTCCTTCACCACTGGTCTTCAGTATCATGTGTTTCCGCACAGTTTACCTCTCATCCCCAGGATGGGCAGCCCCACCTGTGGTGCTTCAGAGCTAGTGTGACTTGTTCTATAGAAGCCCAGTGCTGAGTGCGCAAGAGCCTTTGAGCCTGAATCAATTGCCAGCCTGACACTGACCAGAGCGGGAGTATTCACACTGTGGAAACCAACAGACACTACAAATAAGGAGGTGTCCCCCTGCTCCTTCTTCTTATCTGTTCCTTTATCAGAATATTGCTAGTCTTTCCTTTCCGGTCCAACCACCCCCCTGGTGTCAGGATTATCTTCCTACAAAAGCAAAGACAGTAATGCTCTTAGCCATCACCAAATAAAACGGGAAGTGCTACTTTTATAAATCTAAGGTTATGGCTGAAATTCTGGGGAGCATGGAAGTCTGATTTCAGTATATTTATGGCCAGGGCATTACACATACATGACAGAGACACCACCTTGTACATATACTTCTTTGTAGACTCCTCATATGGCCCCTCTTGTTTCGGTGAGGCAAGAAGTAAATTCAGCTTCAGAGATGGTGGAAGGTCATCTGCTAGAGGGTCCCATTCAATAGCTCTCTCACATATGACCAAGAACCTCGATTAAGATGTTTCCACGTGCCCTGTGCCTTCTAATCAATTGGTGTCTCCTGGGGGTGACATATAAAGAAGATGGAGATTCCCAATCGTGAAGGAGAGTTCTCTTCATCCATATGTTCTCCAAAGCCAATTTGTTTTTCTGAAGTGAAAATCTTCATTTTATTCTGACCTACATGAGGTGAAAAGATTTCTGATATATTCATTTGCTGAATATCAGAAGGAGAATTTTTATTTTTTCAGTTTTTGGCCGGGGCTGGGTTTGAACCCGCCACCTCCGGTATATGGGGCTGTCGCCCTACTCCTTTGAGCCACAGGCGCCACCTGAGAAATTTACTGTTTGTACTTAGAAGGCCAATTCTGGTTCTAAGATGAAGGCACAGAGTTGGCTGACAACATTCTGTGCTTCCATCCATCTTCCCTCAGACGACCACCTACCCCAGGGCATAAATCTCTGTAAGTTCTCTGTGAAGCCAGATAATTTTTATTTCAATTCCTAGATAGTTTTAAGTATTGGCCCATCATTATCTTTACTTATAAATGTCCATTTATTAACAATTGCTATTATAATTGATCTGATCTGCTCAAAATGTCTTTCTGTTACCCTCTCCCAAGTCAACTAATTAATTTTTGCTTTTTTGATATTAGAAATAAGTTTCTGGATTTGCTCCTACAGTGTATAATTGCATCAGCACTCCCACATTTTGGCCTGTGACAGCTCACACACTTCACTGCTCTCAGGATGCTGCTGGCTTCCTGTTATCTAGTGGAATATTGGTGAAGAGAAATGGCTGTATGAGAAACTTGGGATGGGAGACGAGGTAGCTGTATTATTTTGCACACTTAAATTTGGCAGCCATTAGCAAATAGGTCAAGATAATATCAAACTCCTTAACACGAGGCATAATTTTCCTTCATTATCCAACTGTAATATATATATATATATGTGTTATATATATATATTTTTTTTTTTTAGAGGCCAAGTCTCACTTTGTCACCCATGGTAGAGTACCATGGTTTCACAGCTCACAGCAACCTCCAGCTCCTGGGCTTAGGCGATACTCTTGTCTCAGTCTCCCGAGTAACTGGGACTCCAGGTGCCTGCCACAATGCCAGGCTATTTTTTTGTTGCAATTCGGCCGGGCCCGGGTTTGAACCTGCCACCCTCAGTATATGAGCCACAGGCGGTATATGAGGTGGCGGTATATGAGCCACCCTACTCACTGAGCCACAGGCGCCGCCCTCCAACTCTAATATCTTAATTACCTTTACAATCGTATTTCCAGCCACACTTGTCAGAAATTCCTGAAACACTGAATTGCCCAATTTGTTTCCTGCTCTCTGGTTTCTGGCCATATTAGACCCTTTTACAATTTCATAAATTCTTATCTCTGGTTGGGATGACTTTCTCTGCATCACTGCACAGTGTGTGGTTTGCAAATGTCAGTTCCTCAGGAAATAATAACTAACAATTACTGAGTACTTTCAATATGTGAGACATATTTCAAATTCCTTACAAAGAGTACCTCATCCAGTCTCCATGCACTTTAATGAGGAGAATGTAGGAAGAGGAAGGTGGGACACTGACCTGCCAAGTCACCCCATGAGTTCACACAGATCCAAATCAGACCTGAGGGCAGGAGCCAGGCAGACTGATGTATTACTTCATCACTCTCTATTGCTTTTCCCTGATATCATTTCTTCATGGCAATCATCACTTTACAAATTGATCTTTTTCAAAAACGTATTCAGGTGTCTTGTTATATTGTCCTTATCAGACTCCATAGTTCACTAGGATGTTGACTTTTACTCCTGAGCCTGGAACAGTCCTTTATACATGGTAGAGGGTCAGTAGATGGATGGATAGAAGGATGAAAGGAAGGATGTATAGATAGATGGAATAAAGGATGAAGAGATGGATGGATGGATGGATGGAAGGATGGAAGGATGGATGGATGGATGGATGTGTGGATAGAAGGAGGGATGGATGGATAGATAGATGAATAGATGGTTGCATGGGTAATGGGATGGGTGGGTATATGGGTGAAATGAAGGCAGGAAGTATGGATGCTTATCATCATCTTGGTCTTCTCTCATAGTGAGGGAGGTGACATGAATGTCTAAACAGATAAAGATATGTCCCACATATTTCTCCTCTTTTCTGTACAGACAGTGGCCAGTTTGAAGTAACACTTTGTTTCTCAGTGGGTGGTCTTCAGAACATCATCAGAACAAGCTCGTAGTTAGAAATCTAAGATCGTAGGCTGCTCCCCAGGCCCACCAAGTTAAATCCACATCTTAATAAAATTCCCAGTTAGTGTGATGCAACTAATGTGTGTGCATAATTGGGGCACAGCACGTGTGGCTGGTGCTTGTTTCTTATCAGGAACTAGCATGGACAAGCTGTGAGTATGACTGGGTGGCTAAACACACTGGAGAGCGCTTTTGAATGAGGAATTCTTTTTGCTCAATCTCAAAATTCAAATCTCAAAATCTCAAAATTCTTTCTGTTTCAATCTAGCAACGAAGTAGTCATTTTCCCTGCTATAATCGTAATGTAAAAATAATAAAAAATCATACTATGCTATACTAAGAAAGTGCTAAGAAAACCATATAAACTTAAAAGTAATTAAATCCTTTTAATGTTATAAAAAGCTGATTTCAAATAAGAATGTAATTTCCTTGGCATTTCTGGTTGACTAAATATCATTTTAAAAATAAAAATCATTTCCTCAAATCTCCTCATATACTAAAAATATGATGTGCCAAATATAATGATTTTCTTTCAGTGATGGAGGGGAAATAACGATTTCAGATCCAACAGAAAAAAATGAAAGGAAATTGGAGTGCATTATTTCATGCGATTTATCCAATTGTTATCTTTATGCGTGTTCAGATTTTATAAACAAAGAATAATAAATACGGAAGAATTAAATAATTTTAATTTAATTTAAAATAATTTAAAAGTTTAGTGTTTCTATTTTGTAGTTACTGAATCAATGATAATTAGGTGTATTTCATATTGAATATCTGAATACAATTATATGACTGCTTTGACTTCTATAAAAACATATATTCTATAAAGACATAAGTCTTTTTAAATAGACATAATTTTTTCGTAATAGTTTGATGTTTACAGAAAACTTTCCCAGAATGTAGGGTTCCCATACTCTCCCCCTTTCCAAGTTTCTCTGTTGCTAACATCTCACATTCATTCATTTGTTACCCCTGATGAGCCAGTACTGATACTTTCTGAACTGAAGCCTGTAGTTTATATTAAGCTCCACTCCTTTTGCTGCATATTCTGTGGGTTTTCACAAACCCATGAGGTCACCACGACAGTGTCCCACTGAGCAGTTTCACTGCCCTAGAAATCCTGTGTGCTCCAGCTGATTGTTTCTCTCCCAACCCTGACAACCAGCAGCTTCCCTATTATGTCTAGAGTCTTTCCATTTTCAGAATGTTGTATAGTTAGAGCCCTACAGGATGTATCCTTTTCAGATGGGCTGTTTTCACTCAGTCATATGCAACTTGGCTTTTGAAACTCAACTTTTGAGTTTTCTCCATTTTTTCAAGGCTTGGTAACTCATGTCTTTTTAGCGTTGAATGATATTCCATTGTCTGCATGCACCGAATTTGTGCCTCTACTCACCTACTGAAAAACATCTTGGCTGCTTCCAGTTTTTGTTAATTACAAATAAAACTGCTTAAATATTTTTGTGCATATTTTGTGGGGGCACAAGTTTTCAACTCATTTGGGAATACAAGACAAACCTGTGATTAGCTTCAGGAGAAACTGCCAAACGGTCTTAACGTGACTGTACCATTTTGCATTCCTGCGAGTTACCATCGCGCGTTCCTATTGCTCCACATCCTCACCAGCATTTGGTGTTGTCATTCTGGATTTTGGCCATCCTGGTAGACGTGCAGTGTTACCTCATTGGTGTTTTAATTTGCATTTACCTACTGATGTGAAGTTGAGCATCTTTTCATGTTACTATTTACTACCTGTACATCTTCCTTGGTGAGATGTCTGTTCATCTCTTGCCCATTATTAACTGGATTGCTTGTTTTCTTATTCTTGAGATTAAAGAGTTATTTCTATATTTTGAATACACATATGTCTTTTATTAGACGTGTGTTTTCCAAGGATTTTTCTCCCAAAATACAGCCTGTCTTTTTAAGCTCTGAACAATGTGTTTCAAAGAGCAGAAATTGTTTCGTTTAATAAAGTCCAACTTACTATCTTTTTCTCTTGTGGCTCTTGCGCTTGTTGTTGTATCTAAACAGTTATCACCAAATCAAAAGTCACCTAGACTTTCTCCCATAAGTGTTAAAGTTTTGCATTTTACATGTAGATATTTGATCCATTTTGGTTATTTTGTGTGTGAAGAGTGTAAAATCTGTTCTGAGACTTTTTTATTGTTGCATATGGATGTCTAGTAGTTCTAGCCTTAAAATAACGTTTGAGTAGCTTTGGTTTCCTTATTTTTTAAGTTGCTTTTAAAGATAATCTGAATACCAGGCCATTCAGTATTTTAATTTGCAGGTTGTATAATGTTCACTGTGATTTATATTTGCAAATTAATCTTATTCAAAATTTGGAAAAAAGCATGTTATACATTGAGTCAATCTTTTATTTAATATCATTTGACATCACCAAATTTTCAAAATTAGCCACTATCTACAACCCTTCATCAGAAGTCTTTGACGAAATGCTGGAGTAGATTAAATTTCTGTTCTGCTACTTTCTCACCTAAGACCTTGAACATCTGCCCAGATAATCTCAAATCTTAGGGAAGTTTATTGGCAAGCTAGGTTTGCTCACTCTGTAGGCCCATCAGGACTGTCTTTTGTTAACAGTTACTTATACTTTTTACCTTATTTTTCTATGACCCATGGAATAGAGGTTCATAAAATTTCTTTCTTCTATCTAAATTCTATAAGGTATGGTTATTTTATTCACAATAATAAAATATTAGCACAAACACTAAGCATCCTTTTATTACATAATTACTTTATATTCTTATCTTATTTAATCCTAACAATGGCTGCACAAGGTGGATTATATTATGATATCATTTGTAGCCAGAGGTCCCTGCCACTCGAGGGAGGAGGTCATTTAAGTGACACCATGAAGTTAAGTTAGCACCAGAGCCAGACCTGGGGTAGCCTGGATGGCCCCAAAGTTCAGAGCCAACCCGGGATAGTCTGGATGGTCCCAAAGTTCAGAGCCAACCTGGGACAGCCTGGATGGCCCCAAAGTTCAGAGCCAACCTGGGATAGTCTGGATGGCCCCAAAGTTCAGAGCCAACCTGGGACAGCCTGGATGGTCCCAAAGTTCAGAGCCAATCTGGGATAGTCTGGGTGGCCTCAAAGTTCAGAGCCAGACCTGGGACAGCCTGGATGGCCCCAAAGTTCAGAGCCAATCTGGGATAGTCTGAATGGCCTCAAAATTCAGAGCCAGACCTGGGATAGTCTGGATGGCCTCAAAGTCTCTGGTCGGAAACTCAGAAAGCTGATGAAGGGGAGGGAAGGAACCCAAAAGGAAAATTTAATGTTGAAAATTCTGGAATTTTGGCAATCAATAAAAGTGAGTATTATAAATTCTCCCATTCTCTTTCTGTGCTCTAACCACCTGAGGTTTTTTTTTGTCTTTTCCTGACAGATGGAAGGGTAGGTTTGAATGGAGAAAAACGTCTAAGTCTACTTATAATTCTGCAGCTCTGAAAGTAATTATAATCTTTAGCAGTAGATGGTATGAAAAATGCCTGTATCATTCAAGTCTACTGTCAGTAGGCATATGTGTCTAGAATGCTGGGGTTGTTTATAAGAAATATATCACTTTAAAATAGCCGCTGATCATAATCACACTCTTTGTAAGGTACTCTTATTTATAAAAATAAAGCAAGGACATTTACTCTTTCTTAAAGTTTTCAAAACCATTGCTCTACTGTTTTATAATTAGGGAACAATATTATAAAATTATGCATAACTCACTTTTGGAAATCATTGTTTACTTAGCCTTTGAAGTGGTATTCAGCACTGTTGTGTAGAAATGGCTTTGTATTTAAATATAAAAATTTGCAAGCAATTAGTTTCTTGAGTGGGCTAATTGCTGTTGCTATTTAAAACTAAACAATACAGCTATTTCAATTTGAACAGAAAGATTTGTGATCTAAAATAAATAAGTTTATAGAAAGTTTCCTAGGAGATTCTAGTTGCTTTTCCCCGTGTACATATTACTTTGATCAGCTTGTCCTTAGGACTATTGGATGGATGCTGAATAATCTAAGATCCTTTAATAAAACTTTGGTGGGGCCGACCCCAGAGAGACGGTGCTGTGGACGGGGTCACTGGCTTTTAAACTCCTTTGTGGGTCACATCACTGCTCAGTTGGAATTAACTCCTTTGGAGATGTGCTAATTAATAAACCCTTCTGAACAATTTGATATATCCTTGACCCGATTATCAGTTGCACAGAATTTTTAAAGTCCTTTATCATATTGTACAAGTGGTCCACAAAGGGTCCGATGGCACCGAGGAGCTGCACCTCTGTTATTGCTGAGGGATGAAGGGGTGGCCTCCACAGGGATAAAGCTCAACATGGTTGAGACTGACACGGTCGGCACGGGGACGTCCTTCCCTGTTGTGTGTCTACAGAGGTAGAAGAGAGCTCAGGGAGCGAGGCTGGCAGGTGGAATGGTGAGCGTGGGAGAGGGAGGCGTGGCCTCGAATCCTGACTTCCCACCTGAGCGCTCACGGAAACAGGAAAATTCTCTGGGAGACACATTTCTTCTTGTGAAAAATGAGCACATCAGGCAATATGATTCTCAGATTCCACACAGTTATGAAAGTCTTCACATCTGTGATTTTTATTTGTTATTCCCTGCCCCTTTGAATGCAAACCTCTGACCACTCGTGCCCAGGACACTTTGACCCAACTTTGGGACAGCTCTTTTCCTGAACCCGGGGAGCTTTTCCAGCGTCTGGGTGGGGATCAATGGTACCATTGGTCAGGGTTTCGATTGTTTGTGGCGAGCAACAAAAGCCAAGTCTGCTGACCCGAGCTGTAGAGGAATTTGTACAAATGTCAGAGAGTCCTTAGCATTTTCAGGAGGGTTTAAGAACTGTGCTTAGAGTCCACACAGCCAGAAACACAAAAGGGCACTGTTCAGCAGTCCCCTGCCGTCACCGTGGCTGCTGTCAGATGCTACGGTTGCACCCCAGGACTGGACGTTGAAAGTGAATGGAGAGGACGCAATGCACATTACTGTTGAAATATCATTTGGGGAGTAAACGCTAATCTGAAAATGGTACTTAGTGAGAAAACGTGCGGAGAGAAGAATGGAGGCTTCTTCAGAAGTGAAGGACAGTGAATCCCAGTGGACCAGCGTAATGGGGACAGGCTCCATGTGGCCCACACTGCTCAAAAAACAAAAACCCTTTAACCTAAAAAAATAGCCTTTTTCTTTCCATTGTTATTTTATCATCACACCAGTAAAAGCAGTAAGTGCCTTGCTTCCTTCATGAATGTTTTGCTTTAGTCCTTCCCTGATGGCCTTTATTGGAATCAGCAGCCAGGTGGTCCACCTGGGTCCATTAGGGCTCGGGCATCAAGGCTGTGGCCTCCAGCGTCTCAGCCTCTTTCAGAGGAAAACGTCGTCGTGCATTCGGCCTTGAGTGCTTTCCTTTACAGGGAAATTACGGGTTTTATCTAGACCCGACAAGAGGAGCATTTTGCAGAAATCTGACAGCGGAGGCTCTGTGCACTCAGGACTCTGACCCTAACCCTTTGTAAAGTCTGAGAATGAGCGGAGGACTCCTTAACAGAAGCAACATGGAACCCCCTAGGCAAACCAGAAGTTAAGCAAGGAGCAGGGATTTACCTTGCTTCTGTTGTCACTGGAAACTTCCACGTGGCTCACCCTTCTGTGTTCTGAAGCCCACTGTGTCTCAGGACAGTCTGACAGGCGGGGGGCAGAGGTGATAGTCTACAAGCTCACGCTACGTAGAATTCATCTCACATTTACTACAGAGAAGGAGAAACCAAGGCCCTCTGCCAGCATTTCATGTTCTATGATCCTGCTGCAAAACCACCTCATCTCTGGCACTGGGTAGCTCTGGCAGGGCCGCAGCAGGTGACACGTTCCCGGAGCACCCAGGACTGTCACCTAATATGTGGGCACACTTTGTGCCTCTCTCCATATGATTCCGTTGAGTGCAGGAAATGAGCTTTTACAACTCACAATGCCTGGCACTTGTGACCCCAATGAATGACTTTTCTACTTCACGAACCCTTTGTGAGCTTCTGACATCACTTTGACAATGTAAACGAAATAAGTCTCGAAATGCCACAAGCAGACCCTTTCCTCCTGTGATTATAAAATTGGGAAGTGAGGAAGGTTTTCTGGCTCATATCCTGACACATCTGAGTCCAGAAAATTCTTCTTGTTAATAAAATCACTGGCAAATGCTCATTTATAAACCAGGTTTTATAGAACCTACAATTCATAGCCTTTTTTTTTCCTTCCAAAAAGACAATGGCAAAGTTAATAGTGAAAAAAAATTGTAAGACAGAAAAGATTATTCATTATTAATAAAACTTGAATGCCAGTAGCCCATGTGCTAATCTTTCCATAAACTACAAATGTTTCGACGTGCTCACATATGAGCAGGAAGTGCTTTGGCTTTTGGCAAATGTTACAGGAGAGATGAAGACAAAAATGGGGGAGTCAGAATAACAGGAACCCGGAGACTGCCGGGGAAGCAGTGCCTGTCAGCACGGATTCGCCTTGCACTGGTGTTTTCTCAGTCACTGTGTTTGACTAAAACTGTGTCCTAAATAATTTTCTTACGTTGAGAATATTTTATAATCCAAAGTATCTCATCAGTTGATTACTCATCTACTTGAAGACAATTATAAAGGCTCAGAAATAGTACAACTACAATTTTCAAGGACTTGGAAAATTAATTCTTGGTTTTCATTGTTATAGAAACAAGATCCTCTTTTCTTTCATTAAGCTTACACGCCTACATTAATCCACACTCAGGAAGGATCACACGGGAGGCCTCTCCATGGCTATAGGCTAGGATGAAGCTTGAGGGTTTGGGGGAGGATTTTACATCCCTGGAAGGTAGACGCCTTCACTTCTGAAGACGCCTCCATTCTTCTCTCTGCACGTTTGCTCACGAAGTACCATTTTCAGATTAGTAATTACTCCCCAAATAAAATTGCGTCCTGAGGCTCAATTTACACGTGGGCCGTTCATTTCAATTAGATTGTCATCAGAAATTGAAGGATAATTTTTGCACGGGCCAATATGTTATTCCACAATTTTAAATAAAATTAGAATTCTTTTGGCTTGGAAGGAAAATTAAGAAATTTTTCCCTTATTCAGAAGGTCAAAACTAGTGTCATCTAGGCGTTAGAGCAATCTGTATCCTATGATTGTAAACATCTTGATCGTTACTGAAGGTCAATTTTGGGCCTATGGTAAAATGGCAATGCCCTTTGCACTTTTACGTCATGGTGTACATGATACACTGTGACATCAAATTTAAAGCCAAACAATCTTGGGCTTTAAATTTCCTGAAGATTTCTGTTCTGGAATTGATTCTGTAAAGGTAATTTCCTATGTTTTCCTATTTCACAAAAAATTCAGAAATGCCTATGTTTTCCTCTTTGGAAAAAAATGTATTTATCTTATAATCTCTTCTTATAACATATTTAGAAACATTCTTATAGGCCTGAACATTAATTTTTAAAGGAAAACATTGACCATTGTGTATTCTTTTATGCCAATGGTAGGACAAAAATTATAAAAATATAATACTAAGAAAAAATGGTAAATACAAAAAGTACAATTTTAAAACTGTGCAACATGTAGTAATTATCTTGTTGAACAAGAATCTCCTGTTTTCATCATTGATTATATAAATCATTGACAAATGTTTTTTTTAAAGCTATTCTCTTGCTCAAAAATTTCCTTCTGATGATTATAGCTGATAGCAAAATCCGAACTAAAAATTATCTCATCTAGAATCTATGAACTTTTCTGTCTCAAAAAACTTGCTATATAAGCCACCATTTTTCCTTCTCCATAAGCTATAGATACTTAAATACACACTAAGGTGGCTTCTTTTAAAATTATTGGGTTTTGTTTTAAAAATGAATTTGAAGCTGTACTTTGAAGATTACACTTTCTAGATAGGTAGAATTTATCCTTCCTGTTCACTGCAGTATGGACACAGGTTGAAATTCTCAGTTGAAAGACCCAATAGGAATGAACAGGGCAATTATAATTAGTTGAAAATGAGGAATTCTTAGCTGATTACTCCCTACAAGCATAACTAATCCAATGTTTCTCTTCCCATGAAATAATGGTTAAAATGCTAATTGTTAACACTTTATTAAACTTGATTGTTATTTGTCTCAGCTGAGTTCATTAATTATTAGCCATGTCACTCCTCATTTTTTGAATACAAAAGCTTTATTTAGCAGTGACTGAGCAGAACTACGTGGTGATGACCTCCTGACATTCCCGGCTTCTCTCCGTTCTTTACAGAGACTCAGAAATCAGAGGGGGCAGGAAGAAGAAGAGGCCGTCATGTACAAAAAAGCATAGACCTTTAATATCGCTTCTCATGTGCTCAGGCAAGGGGAGTGAGCCTTAGAACAAGCAATCATCCTTTACAACAGTTACCATGACATGGGGAAATGTATTAGTGGGTCGTGGCATTAGGAAGGTTGAGAACTGCTGCTTTACAGCAAAACTGTTTATTTAACAGGGTTGCTGTCCGCCTCCCAAGGAAGGAGAGCAGGGGCAGATAGCCACAGCTGTGGCTCTTGCACAGAATCCAGATGGAGACTTGGGAGTCCCTGTTTTCCTGAATGAAAGATTAGGAAAAATGGACACAAATCCACTAGACTGTTAAGCATGATCGCCCTGCCTCCCTTCCCTGGACCGCTCGCCCGATTTTTCCCAGTAGTTTCCCTTGACCTGGGCTGTGTGGTCTGAGCGCTTCTGGCCCTGAGCGCAGGCCATCCATTGAGGGACACTCTTCAAAGGGTAAAACGACTGTACTTTTTTCCCCTTATAAACTCTCCCAATTCCGTCTCATTACTTCTTATCTTCTTCTGCACACCCATCCATCTCTCTTTTCAGTGTTCACACCCAGCAGATATTTGTAGACATTTATTACGCCTTTCCCTGCTTGTCATTTAAAAGAGTTATTCATATTGAATTCATTTAACGTGTCTTCATAAATCAATGCAAACAGCCCCTTAATCATTTTCATTGCTTTTCCCTAAACTCTTGTCAGCTTTCTCCATGTCTTGCACACACAATTAGGAATCAAAGGCCAAATAAATACTCTAATATACGGGCAGACCAGATCCACTGGGAAGCTGCTGTCATTTTCCCTTGCAAAGTGATGATGTTATGGTTGCAGTCAGTTTTAAATTCTGTGAGTTCCTTGAAAAGAATCTACTATGCTTCCACACAGGAGAGTTTTATTTCCCCCAATCACGATTGATTAGCGAGGCAAGAGCTTTTATTCCCAGTGGAGAGAGAGGATGCTCGGACATCAGCTACGATTTGGGCTTGGTGGCAGATGTTTGGTTGGACACCGGTTCCTGAGTTCACTTGAGTTCACTTTAACACATACAAAAATTGCATTGGTGCTTTTCTAGATAATTATTTGAAACTAGGTAATTTTAATAGAACAAAAAAGATTATGAAATGGCAAGTTTTTATATTCCTGTTTGAGGCCAGTAATTGTTATAAAAGCTGTTGAAACCTACTTAAAAGAACCGCAGCGATCCCAAGAGTTTGCCGCAGCCGAGGGAACACGCTCCTCCTCATTCTTCATGTGTCAGGGCCCCTTCCCTGCGATCGCAGCTGCTCCTCTCACCCACCCTGCAGCTGGGGCTCCCAGCGACATCATGCCTGTGCTCTGACTTACACACACGTGCACACGCACACTCACAGTCACACACTCGCTCATATTTACACAGTCACCCTCAGTCACACACACATGCTCACATACACACAGTCACACTCACGGTCACACACACGTTCACACGACATTCACATACACACCCACGGTCACACACATGTGCATACACACATGCATACACGCACATTCATATGCACACACCCACATACACACCTGTAGTCACACACACACTCAGTGACACACATGCTCATATACACACTCGCGGTTACACTCAGTCACTCATACACACAGTATGTGTGCATAGGTGCACACTCACGTACATTTAGTCAATCACTCACATTCACACACTCCAGTACAGTCACATTCATATGCACAGTCACAAAGTCTCTCACATGTTCTCGCGTACTCACACTCACACTTTAACTCCCACACTCTCTCCCACTCTCACACATTAATACACTCACACACACAGTCTCTCACACTCGCACACAGAGGACCCCGGGTGTGTTGTTTCTCTTTTACATCTCGCAGCCCCAGTTGAGAACACCGGGACAGAAACCAGCATTTCCCTCAGTGGAAGACGTGGGTGGGGTCTCAGATTTTCCACCCACTGTGCAACAACCATGTTCAGCAACATGGGTCTGACAGGCCTTATCACCCAGTGATCTGGATCAATTCTAGTTCGAAACTGCCGTAAGAGCCAACTCGTACAGCCCCGGAAATAACAGACCAGGGAACCTAACGAATCTTTTGTAGGCTAACGTGAGCAATATGAAAGTATAGCTGCCCAGACACAAAGATGATTACTTTTCATATTCTGAATTTGTATGTACTGAGGCAGGGAGCATTCACTTTCCGTTTAATGCTAAACAGTCTTCACATAAGTTTAGCAACCAAAGATTACTAGAGACTGATCCATGCCAAGGTTCACGTGGGATTCATCAGAGTGAGTTAAGAACTTTAAAGATTACCCCCTTTTCTTTGTTTAAATTTAGAAATGGTGCTGCTGCTGCTCTCTGCAATCATAAACACTGACTTTTCTCATTTGACGTCCCTGTTTTTCATTGCTAATGATTGCTTTATCAGCTTTTCAGCACATTATGTGGCTTTTGCTAAGTTAAGGGCCCTTGAGAAGCCCACTGGGTGCATTGCCCCCGAGCTGCTCCCTGGATGGTGTGTACCTCTCCAGGCCCCGCCAGTCCTTCCACCCAAGGCAGCCGAGTCTGCGTCTTCTCTCACACCGTCACCCCCAGTGACTGACCATCATGGGGTCCCCCAGCCCCAACATGTGCTAGCAATCTTTCTCTGCCCTTCAAACTATAAAGGGCTCAGAAAGTCTTAAGAGTTTGCCTGGCCAAGGCCAGTACCATTGGCTGAGCAGTCCGCTTGGCAGTCACGCCGTTTATCCAGGTCCAAAATAATGGGAACCGGAATAGTCTCCAGCCCTTCCTGTGCTCCTGTTTACCACGTGGGTAAAGGCTTCCCTGGTTTATTTCCCCTCTACATCTCTCAAATCTGTCAACTTTTATTCATTTTATGCATAGATACCTTAGTCGGGGCTGTTCTCACCTCTAACTTGGGCTAAAGGTTTCCCCACACCTAGTCCATCGTCCTCTCCGAAGCCTTCATCACCCGTAACCACAGTACCGAGGGCCGTGTTGTTCAGGACACACCTCCCCATCACTCACCACCTTTGACAACCATCTATTACTTTTAGAGAAAAAGAAATCCTGAACTTCTGGTGCCAGAACTGGAACTTTGGCAGCATCTGCTATCACTGGTGTCACCGGCCACATTTGCTGTGTGGCACTGCCATGTTACCACTGGTGCTCCAGCAAGGACAGTTGTCTTAGTACCCAGAGCATCCTAAGCTCATATCCACATGGGGCCCTGTTTCCTCTGGACTTGCCACCCTAATGCTCCTAGCTGGTTATTAGCTGCCTACACTTCAGATTTAGGGCAGTTGAGTATGAGGGAAACTTTCCCTGCCTGTCCCTTCCGTTACTGTGCAGTTCTATCCAGCCATTGTGACTCCCCTTAAAGCACTTACCTGAGGTCCTGATCGTACACCCTTGTGAGTAAATAAGTGGTTAATGTCAGTCTCCTCTGGGCGGTGCTCTTCCTGAGAGTAGGTTACCAGTCTGCCTGACAGATGGACACTTCCCTTTATACAATTGCATGGAGACTCATAGACACTTGTTATATAAACGCTTCTTGGCAGAATGAACAAGCACAACCCTGACAAAACCCAAGCAAACCATCAGGACTTCACAAATCCTCTTAGAGAGCATCTGATCCAGTTGATTCTTGTTCTATGCTAACTAAACTCAATAGGCTGGGTGGCTTAAACAACACAACTTTGTTCCTCACACTTTTGGTGGACGGAGAGTTCAGGATGGAGGTGTGGGCACTAATCCCATTCGGAAGGCTCCCCCCTCGTGAATCATCTACACCTAGTTACCCCCCAAAGGTACCATCCCCAAATATCATCCCACCATATTAAGGCTTCTACATATGATTTGGGGGGAATCCAGTGATGTGTCTCTTCACATCTGCTTTTCTGAACAGCTGCCATAACTTGTTATTGTCTAAACTTTCTGTATCACTATATAAATATTTAAGCAAAATATAATATTGGTAAAGAAGATAAGGAATAAACAATCAGAGAATGAAAGAAATTAAGATGAGCTTTGAAACCTGCACTTGAACTCCCTTACTTTTGTAGTTTTGCTTTTGGGTGGGAGAACTGGACTCAAGTCCCAGGTCACAAAGTCATTCACTCCATGATGTGTCATACATTTCTGCCCTGTCCTCACTACAGCACCTCGGATCCTCCTGTGGACATCCCCACTGCCCTCCCAGACACTAGTGCATGACCATGAATAATCCATCCTCCTACATTGACCTCAGTGGGGTCTTCACTTACAAAAATCTCAACATCACTGCCTCTAACCCAAGACTGCACGATTTTCGTAGAATCCTACACTGAAGCTGTCTACCTTAGATCACCTGCACGAGGGTGACAGATACCCTAGTGGCTGGCACACAGTAGACCCGAAATAAATATTTAAATTGAATAATCATGTTCTCCATGCCTCAGCAAACTGTTTGTAAACACTGCAGCTAGGAGCGGCTAGAGGACTTGACTCTGGCCATGAGAAGGACCACAAATCTGCTGAGACTGGCCTTGGGCCTTTTTCTTTCTTGACAGGAGGCAGAGGTGAGATTGGCAAGGCTTCCTGTTGTGAACATAGAAAAGAGGCCTAAAATGTCACAACCTGATGGGCCCCAGAAACAAAGGACCCACAGAGAAGACCAAGGGGGCACCCTGAAATCTGTGACTCCCACGTTGCCAGGCTGCTGGAGGGTGGGGACCAGAGCATCCTCTGGGCTTCTTGTGAGATGGCCTTAGGGACAAATCTATTCCTAAGGGAGACAATTTTTCATTCAGACACTAAAGCACTATAAGAAAAAGGCTGGCACAAATTAAAAACCTTATTATTAACTTTGTTCCCAAACAGAATTTATGTATTTATTTATTTAATTTTTATTAAATCATGGTTGTGTACATAAATGCAATCATGGGGTACAATGTGCTGGTTTTATATACAGTTTGGAATATTTTCATCGAACTGGTTGACATAGCTTTCATGGTATTTTATTACTTATTGTGTACAGACATTTATATTCTACATTTAGTAAGTTTAACCTGTACCCTCCTAAGATGTACCGTAGGTGTGGACCCACCAATTACCCTCCCTCCATCCAGCCTGCCCCCTCCCCTCCCCTCCCTTGCCCCTTTCCCCATATTCTTGTGCTGTAGTTGGGTTATAGCCTTCATATGAAAGCTATAAATTAGTTTCATAGTAGGGCTGAGTACTTTGGAAACTTTTTCTTCCATTCTTGGGATACTTTGCTAAGAAGAATATTTTTCAGCTCCATCCATGTAAACATGAAAGAGGTAAAGTCTCCATCTTTCTTTAAGGCTGCATAATATTCCATGGTGTACATATACCACAATTTGTTAATCCATTTGTGGGTCAACGGGCACTTGGGCTTTTTCCATGACTTAGCAATTATGAATTGGGCTGCAATAAACATTCTGATACAGATATCTTTGTTATAATGTGATTTTTGGTCTTCTGGATATATACCTAGTAGAGGAATTTGAACTACTTTGAGATATCATCTAACTTCAATAAGATTAGCCCACATCACAAAATCCCAAAACCAGAGAGATGCTGGCCTGGATGTCGAGAAAAGGGAACACTACTACATTGCTGGTGAGAATGCAAAGTAATACGGTCCTTTTGGAAAGATATCTGGAGAATATTTAGAAATCTAAAAACAGAACTGCCAAACAATTTAAAAGAAATATGTAAAAAATTAACATTCAAAAATGCTTTGATGAAACTGCTAAAGAAAATAAAGACTTATTATAATCAAGTATAGGTGGCGCCTGTGGCTCAAAGGAGTAGGGCACCAGCCCCATATGCCGGAGGTGGCAGGTTCAAACCCAGACCTGGCCAAAAAAAAAAAAAAAAACCAAAAACAAAAAAACCCCAACTCTATAATCAAGTATTAAAAAGAGTATGGAAATGTTAGTGGAAATACTAGCAATCTATTTTTAATGTCTGTGTTACATCTAAAATGATTTATCATTTATCAGCAACACGGCTAATGTTTGTAATGAGCATAATGCATGTATTAATTATTAATTCTTAGCAGTAATCAATAAAAACTCTTTCTGTTTGCCTAATAGAACATGTCCTTTCTGATTCTATAGAAGCCCTCATTTTTTTCCCAAGCAGATATTTAAAGAAACAGTTAATCTTAGAGCACCATGGGAATTCTGGTTATGTTCTGAAGTATGATCAAGGTAGCATGGCCACAAAATTATTAGAATGGCTATGACTCCTTTGAAATGTTTTTTAGAGAAATTATAGGTGGTGATCTCTAATAACTGCAATACTTGAGCCCTTTATCAAAGCAACTTTTCAAAACTGTAATTGAAAACTAGAGTGAACGTCAGAATGCCACATGTGGCACTGGGTTTTGTACATTTCCGAACAGGAGCCAAACCATTAAAGTGGTGGGTGATGACTCGTGTTCAAGTTTTTGGCTTAGGGGCAAACATGAGTTTCCAAATGTCTGAATTGTACGTTTGTTAAATTCTAGTTTCCTTAGTACTGGTGCTGTAATTCATGTAAGAAATTATAAACTCATATAAGTGAAATACAGAGGGTTAACCCAAACTCTTCAGGTTGTTGATCATACTGATAGTTGAGTTGGAAAGGGAAGACAGAATTTCTGCTCCTGTGAGAGCTATTGTCTGTGATAATAATTCAAGTGTCAGTGTCTTACAGGTGTGGTCATGGGGGTAAGCCAACCCAAATAAGATAAAGGGAGCCCTAGCCTTGAAAGGCCTGGGTGCACCCACTGCCCCTGCTTTTTGGCATTTAACTCCTCTGCACCCATAGCAATTCCAGGACACGGCAATGTTCAGTGGATCAAAATTTAAGCCTCAGAATCAGACATTCCTGCTCTTCACTTAGAAGCTGGTGTCAGTGGCCACTTTACTTAATGTGCCTCATCTTCCAACTCCTGCGCTAACTGGGGCTAGTTAAGGTTGGCCTTGACCCTGGCAATGCCAGTAAGCAAGCAGAAGAAGCCCACCAGAGTGGCTGGAATGGAAAGAGAATTCACACAGATGGTTCTTTTCAACTGAACTTGAAGGTCTCAAATGACAATGCCATCAGCATTTATGGTTTGTAAATTTGTTTCTGTGGCACGCAGGAAGGACCTATAGCCAGCACAAGATCTGCAGAATACTTTCTAGACCTCGAAGGTTCACAATCTGTGAACGGTGACAACCAAGAGCTGTGGGTAAAGAACTGACGTCATTTCTGAAGGACAATGGCAGAGATGTTGGTTGAGGTGACATTTGCTGGACAGGACTTTCCTAGCCTGTTAGGTCAGGAAGAAGGATAAACAATGGGACAGGTGTGCACAGAGACTCACAGCAGGAAAGACCAGGTAGATGGGGGCAAACTGCTGGCAACAGAGAGCCTGGGAGAGAACGCGGCATACGAATAGAAAATGCAAGCCCATACAAGGAGAACTGATGCTCACGGCCCCGCTGCTGAAAGCACACATGTGGGGTTTGCTTGCTTTAAGCAGAAAAGAATTTAGGAGCAAATATCACTTTAGCGCCAGCATGTCACGGAGAGCGAAGGCGGCCTGAATCGGGCACGCCCACCTGGAGACCTAGCCCTTCTTCATATCAACCGCGGTTTGTGACAAGTAGTTTGGACATTCTAATCTCCAGTTCCGTATTTACAAGAAGAGGAGAGAACTTGCCACAAGGAGTTATGATGAGGATTAAATGAGTTGGCAGACACAAAGTGTTCAGCTGAATGCAAGGACTCAGGGTTCCTGTTCAGTGAACATTACTTCTGAGTTCTTTCATTTGGCAAGGCCGGACATCATTGGATTGCAACGTACGTCTGATATTTGGACTAGCTTATAAACCAAAGCTTTTCCAGCAATGACTTAAAGGCGTTTTACTCAGGTTTAGGGTGTCGTGTATCTGTCGGTGTGAGCTCCAGAAAACGCGTCCCTGCCTCTCCGCCTCACTGAATTCATCGGTGCTTGTGTGCTGGTGCTCAAAGTAGACACGTCACCTTAAAACGCCTCTTTGCTCCTCGCTCTGCTTTTGTAATTGGCCCAAAGGTGGGGAAGTTATGGGACTGAAGAACCCTTGGCTGTTTAACGACCACCCCCAAAGTTCACCAATGCAGTATCTTCTGAAGTGGAAAAAATATTATGAGTTTCCAAACAGAGAATGTCTTAGTCTGTGTGTGCTGCCCTGACAAGTAGCACAGGTGAGGGCTGGGCACGCTCACACAACAGTGGGTCTGCTGGCCACCACGTCTGTGTGTGTCCTCACAGGGTGCAGGGGGGTCAGGGACAGGCAGAAGGGTCTGTCCTTTCTCTTCCAATAAGGACACGCTCCACTCTTACAACCTGGTCATCTTTCAGAGGCTTCACCTCATAGTACCATCCCCTGGGGGTTTAGGGTTTCAACTTATGAATTTTGGAGGGACACAGCCCTTCCCTTCCCTCCATAACCAGAGGTTATCCTTATGCTTAGAAGTTTGATAGTGGTACAGCATTGCATTAATTTTATTTATTTGTTTGTGTATTTATTTGAGATAGGGTCTCAATCTGAACCCTGGCATAAAGTGCTATGGCGTTACAGCTCACAGTAACATCAAACTCTTGGGCTCAAGTGATGCTCCTGCCTCAGCCTCCCAAGGAGCTGGGACTACAGGCATCTGCCACAATGCCCTGCTATATCTATTTATTTATTTATTTAGACAGAGTCTTACTGTGTCACCCTGGGTAGAGTGCCATGGCATCATAGCTCACAGCAACCTCAAACTCCTGGGCTCAAGCGATTCTCTTGCCTCAGCCTCCCAAGTAACTGGGACTACAGGTGCCCACCACAACGCCTGGCTATTTTTAGAGATGTTGTCTCACTCTGGCTTAGGCATCTACCCACCTCAGGCTCCTCCCAGAGTGCTAGGATTACAGGTGAGAGCCACCTCACCCAGACTAACACCTGGCTCTTTTTATAGACGGGGTCTCACTCCAGCTCAGGCTGGTCTCCAGCTCCTGAGTTCAGGTGATCCAGGCTCCTCTGCCTCCCCGGTCCTGGGATCACAGGATAATCCACCACGCTTGACATTGCATTAATTTTAGACAAGCTTCCATCATTCAAGATAATTAAATGATGGAAGAAAAGAGCCTATTTTATACTAAATTCTCACTAATTTGCCTAGTTGGGAAAGAGTCTACTAGTTAGTAATTTTTTTTTTTTTTGCAAATGAGGAACCTGTTTTTAATGAGGGGCCAGCATTTAAATAACCTAAAACAAATCTAAAATGATGAAAAAAAACCATAAACCATTTTTAAATTGGTATAAAAAATGTAAATGGCAAGTCAGTGGAGGAGCCTGCACTAATCGGTGGGACAGGAGGAGCTTGTGCTGCCGAGAAGCAGAAAGGGAGAAATAAGAGAGCCTGATGTCAATTATGTCTTTGAAAAATGAAATCCATTTTGAAAAGAGCAATTTGGCATCATATATGTTGACTGCCGTTAGTATCCATCACAAATAAAATAAAAACAGAGGCAGCAAATATATCACTCAAATAGGCAAAGGTCAGCACGGCTATATGAGCAGTTTACTGGCAGCTCAAGCCCGAGATTTTATGTCCCCGGAGAACACTGCTTGACTCATTGGTATGGAGTAAGATTCAGTCAAGTGATTATTTTTGAAGTAACAGGAGCAGTGGAACCAAAGCTGCCCTCGATAAATACTGCAGTGAGTTTAAGTGTTACTTCAGTAAACCTGTGAAAGAAGGTCTAAAAACAAATGCACTTAAATGTTTAGGCCAAAGTTACAAAGTCTACTCGGACTTGTCGACTTAGCAGAAGAGTTACATGAAGTTAAATGGGGACATTCTATCTCGTGAGATGGACAATGTGATCTGCCTCCCGTCTCTGCCAGCGCCATGAGAGGGGGACTTGAGACCAGCCTGCTGACTCCTGAGGGAGGACAAGGGACACTCGGAACGGGGCGGGAACAGCCCTGCTCGGTGGACTCAGAGCTCAGTGCCAGGTGCCCGGTACAGCCCTGTCAAGACCACCAGAGCCTCCCTGCCAAGCCGGGTGTGTCCTCTGAACCTTTTTTTTTCCCTCCTCAATTTTTATTTATTCATTTTAGCTTTTTTTCTTTTTTATTAAATTATAGCTTTGTACATTAGTGCAATCATGGGGTACAGTGTGCTGGCTTCATATACAATCTGAAATACTTTCATCCAACTGTTTAACATAGCCTTCGTGGCATTTTCTTAGTTACTGTATGAAGACATTTACATTCTGCATTTGGTAAGTTTCACCTGTACCCTTCTAAGATGCACCATAGGTGTGATCCCACCAATTACCCTCCCTCCACCCATCCTCCCCCACCCCTCCCTTGCCCCTTTCCTCATATTCTTATGTTATAATTGGGTTATAGCCTTCATATGAAAGCTATAAATTAGCTTCATAGTAGGGCTGAGTACATTGGATAATTTTTGCACAGCCAAGAACACAGTAAGTGTCCTCTGAACCTTTGCGGGTACAGAGTTGTGTGACAACACGTGGTTGCTTTAAGCAGTAAACTTTATGGAAGTTTTGTAAAATGGAATTTTATGACAAGAGCTAAGTGGCACATAGATAAATCTCCAATACCATAAGATTAATGGGAAATATGGGTGCAGCTATAAGTTGTATAAGATAAAATGCATCAATTCAATGAATCACGTAATATGAACATTGAATAATAACACCTGAGAAATGAACATTACATAATATCTATTTTGACATCCAACATATAAAATAAGATATTTCAAAATAGCCAGCAAATATGATTTTAATTTACTGAAAATAATACACACATATAAAGTCACAGAAATGGTAAAATATTAAATAAGTGTATTTGACACAAAAATCATTCAACATAGAGCTTGAGTGAGGCTCTTTGATCAACACCATTTTGTCACTTTTTAAAATAAGTACTGTATTGCCTACAAAATAAAAGCACAAAAACTTAAATTTTTGAATTTGTATTAAGTCCTTTTTTTCCTTTGATGATACCCACAGGATATCCCTTGAACATAACTTATTAAAACTTTACTTCTGGAGATATTCAATAAGGTATTTAGATAGTATGGTTGAATTTTGCATTTGTTGATATATTGAATAATTTCAAATTCTAATGCTTAATTATTAAAATATACATTGTAGTTAATACATTTTCTGAGTAAACCGTGTCGTAATGATCCAGCTAGACTGTCCCATATACTTCATCGCTCTAACAGACTAAAAATCTATTCAACTATTTCAGACACCTTTGTGTTTTTAGATTGACCATGAAAAATGAGCTCCATTCTTCCGTGGAAAGAGCATTCATCCACTTCGTGCCAGGAGTCCGAAAGGGACAGAGAAGAAGGGGTTTTCAAACACTGAGCTGATTCCAACAAAACATGTGTCTTTATTCTCCTGAACTATCGATCCCAATGATCTGATGAGAAAGCAGATAATAAAACACCATTCCTTGCCTAGCAATGGCTAGAAGAGCACCGATTCTGAAACAAAACTGTCATCTATAGAAGACCTTGTGGAAAAGGCAAAAGAAGGCTGTTATGAAATAAATTATTCAAACCATTATTATCGACATAATTATTGGCATCTGCATTTTTTAAGATCCTTGATTATTTATTACAAATATCAAGCTTGCTTAACCAAGAGGGGATAATTTTGTAAACCTCATTCATATTTGATGCATCTCTTCTTTTATTCTTACCTACTTTTGGATTAATTCAATAATTTTGTTCTTTAATTGTATTTCCTTATTGAGTTATTAGCTACAAATTTCTTTTAGGGTTGCTTCCTGCTGGGGGCAGCTTGCAGACAAAGGCGTGCGTGGGTTTCGGGGATTGTCTTTCAGTGCATAGGTATGAGGAAATGACCCTCATTTGGGGAAAGAACCACCTAAAAGGAATAAACAACATGATTCCCACCCACCCCTGGAATCTAAATACCAGTTTCAGAGGGTCTCTGGGGGCTTCTGGGAAACTGTTCACACTTTTCAGATTTCAAAACTCAATAAAAATCACGATGCGATCATCTCAGTACTGCCATTTACAAAGACGGCTTCCAGGAGTATTTATGGAAAGACAGCGGGGAAGCAGATTAAAGCAACTGAGGTTTTCATTTCCAGGCAAGATGCGGTAACAGGGACCGACTGAGGCTTCCTCCTGAAACAACTGAAAATAGGAGAAATATTAGAAGCAATGGTTTTTAAGACATTGGACAGCAGGCGTGAGAGTTGAGAAATCTTAGAGGAACAAGAAACAATTGAGGTAAACCCTGATTTCCACTGCTTCCTGCTGGGGGCAACTTCCAGAAAAAGCTCAGAGACAGGAAGCCCAGAGGATGCCACATAGGACCCGGATAAGGAGATGGACTGGAGAGAGGATGACGCAGCTAACCACACATGGCCAAGAAAGAGAAAAGAGAGCTGGACAAAGTGACAGCAATAGACATTTGCAGAGGGTCCCTCTAAATCGTCAGCATTGTACTGATCAGTGCACACTTATGGGGAAACTACATTCATTTGGGAAAAGAACCACCTAAAAGGATTAGAAAAACAATCCTTTAAACCCACGCACGCCTAGAAATGTTTCCTGTTTCCAAAACCCAGAGTGGAAAAATCGTATAACTTACAGGCATTGAGTAGAGTACTCCTAAGAGTTTGGCCTCAAGCAGCAGAAGAAAACCCCGGAATAAAAAGCAGAAGAAAACCCCGGTGGCAGCTTTGTCCCACCTAAGAAGTTCAAAAATAAGAACGCAAAAGATTGAACTATTACCAAATAATGAAACTGCATCTTGGAACTGAGCTCCAGAATATTGAAAGGAAGCAAGAATTAATCATCACCCCTCCAAAAAAGGTAAAATTCAAAATGGTTGTCTTTCCATAAAAACTTACAGTCACACAGAGAAGCAACAGAATATAATTCATAAGGAGAAAGAAGTCAGTAGATTTAAAACTAACATGGAAATGACATACCAGAAAATTAATAGACAAATATCTGGAAAATTGTAACTGTATCTCACATATTCAAAGAGCTAAAGAAAAGTATATACGTGACAGTGTTATGTGAAGACATAGACAGGATTTTAAAAGGCCCCAACTGAACTTCTGGAGTTGAGAACCACAATTTCTGGAATGAAAGCCTGGATCTCCGCAAGGGAATTACAAATATCAGAAATAGTAACTGTGTGTGTAACTACGGAAAATTTTTTTCTTACAATTTAATTCTTTTAAAAAGATGATTAAGATACAAAAAATATGGCATGAGATATATGTAGAAGCAAAATATACGGTAACTGCACAAAGTTGAAGAGGAGAGAAATGAAAGCAAGTAATTGTAAGTTTCTTCTTTTATGTGGAAATTTGGATAATGCCATTTCAAGGAAGACGATTCTAAATGAAAGATACATGCCATAACCCCTCAAGCCACCACTAAAACACATACACACAACCCTAAAAGAAATATATAGCTAATAACTCAATAGGGAAATATAATTAAAGAATAAAATTACTGAATTAATCCAAAAGTAGGGAAGACTAAAAGAAGAGACACATCAAATATTAAGAAAAGCAGCAATGTTATTATAAATAATCTAAACAGACCAATTAAAAGTGAGAATTGACAGGTGGCAGGTGTCTCGTCTGCAGTCCCAGATACTCAGAGGCTAAGGCAGGAGGATCCCTCGAGCCCAAGAATTTGACACTACACTGCTCTATGACTTTGCCTGTGAATAGCTACTGCATTCCAGCGTGGGCTACGTACAGGGAGTGGCCAGCATCACTGAACAATTTATTAAATAAATGATGGCAGGAATTAGAAGATTGGCTAAAAAATAAAAATATGCATCTAGAAAAAAGCCCACAAAACATCCTTTTTAAATATAAAGGCACAAGTAAGCTAAAAGTAAGTGGAAGAAAAATTACATCAAATTACGATGGATTAAAAGATAACCAAAATTGCTGTAATATCAAGCAAAGTAGATTTCAAGCCAAGAATATTGTCAGGAATGTAGGAAGTAGTTTTCTAATGAAACGTGTTTCGGGTCATCGTCATTTTTGCTGCATCTGCTTAACAAAGTTTTCCCTGAGTTTCACCGAGATGGAAGTTCTTCTCTTCCCTGCTCCAGAAGCTCCGCGTGGCAGCAGAGGTCACCTGCCCGCATCCCTGCACGCCCATTCTATCTTTCTTCTTTAGTTCCATGGACTTCAATTTCGATCTGGCAAACGTCCTTGGTCCCTTCGTGCAGCCCTGTAGACCATCAATCGATGTATACAGTCAGCGGCAATTGGCTTCTTTTTCCAAGGCATCTGAAACCCTCCAGTTGGGCAGGGAGAGAGTGAAGAGTTGACTGACCCCTGTCCGCGTCCATGCCGGCTGCTCATTGCCCCCGGCTGGCCTAGCCCTGGTTCCTCCAGGTCTCTCAGTTCAGTCTTCAGTTTGATGGGCTGCGTAAGCTGACGTCTGTCTGCCTCTCAAGCCTTAACTGCAGTGATTTCAGTTTCCAACCAAATTCCAGCCTCAGTCTCCACTGCTCTTTGGATTCTCCAAACTCCTTACCCTCAAGGTCTTTGCACTAGAGTTCCCGCTGCCTAGTGAGCAATTCCTGCCCTCCTGCCCACTCCTGGCCCTTCTCATTCCTTGCTTTTGACTCCAAATGTTGCTTCTCTAGAGAGGAATTTTCTGACTTTGTTATTTACAGGGATATGCTCACATACCCACTGTCACTTTGTTACTCTCTGTGACAGGTATCGGCATGTGCCAGCCTCAGGGGAAACACCGCCAACCCCTGGCTTTCTGAATAAAGCTCTGCTGGAACCCAGTCACACTGCTGATTTGTTCAGCATCATCTGCGGCACCTTCCAAAGGGCACTGGCCACCAGTGGCAACAGTAACTGTATGACTTGCAATGCCTAAATTTTTTCCTATCTGGACCTTTAAAGAAACAATTTGCAGATCCCTGCATTGTAATATAATTTTGTTTATTCACTTACACAACTTATCACCATCTGCAACTATCCCCTTCATATTTTAGTTAGTAATTACTTAGCATCTGTCCCTTCCCATCACAGTAAGAGTTATGAAGAGTAGGTAGCAGGCCTGCTTTCATATAGCATACAAGCACACCTCATCCTCACTTACACAGCAAGTACTAGCAATGCCACGCTAATGTTTAATATGTGCTAGAGAGGAAACATTCTTCTCACATGCTCTTGACTGGACTCAAGGAAAGCCAATAAGACCAGCCAGAATTCCATGACCATTGGCATATAGGTGAACTGGGTCATTGGATCAATTAGGTATTTTTCTCAGGAATTGAATTTGTCTCTGCTCAGAGCTGTTCAAATAAGACTGAACATTTTAGTTTGTATTCATTCTTCCATTAAGCACAACTTTTACTTGAGCTAGGTCGAATATATATTTGTGACATATATTCAATGCAATGCAGAGAGAGATAGCTAAGACTAAAACTCGGCACAAATGCACATAAACAAATAAACCCAGGATAACCATCTGTACTCCCCCAGAAAAACTGAGTGTTCTAAGAGCAGCAGAGCAGTAGGCTGATGACACAAGCTGCAGTTGTGAGTCCCCAGGACAACAGTAAAGCCTCTACCCACTTACTGAGCCTCCCTGAAAAATGCATTGTTTTGAAACAATTCGTATGGACCAATTACTTAAAGATACAATGCCATGCCGTTCAAAGTTACTGACGGGAAGAAAACCTTCATGTTTACTGTGGTGTTTTTGCTTCATTTTTATTTTACCTATACAAAAATAAAACTCACCATCTAATCTTATTTCTCTTAAATAAAGAATCAAAAATGTATGGCTACAATTTTCTTAATCTAGGAATCGTCTTCACTACTGTTAATGTCAAAGATTAAATAAGTGTAGTAATAAAAGAAAATCACTCAATAAAAAATATTAAACACCTAATTTGTATTTAATTTTCTTTTCTTCTTTAGAGATGTATTAATTAATAAAATTGTCAAAAATATAGTATGATTGTGTGTCCTAAGTTGGGCCATACACAGTTCGTATATGGGAACATTTAAAGATATTTAGAAAATTTTTAAAAGCCATATGCTATTAAACACTTAAAATCAGCAATGATTTAAACAAATTGTAAACTATCTTTGAACATGAATGCTAGGTATTTTAGAAGAACAATTAGAGAAGAAAATTTGTCACATAGAATGCAAACTTTCACTAAAATAAACCAGAACAAAATTTTGTTTTATTTCTTACTCGATTACATAAGAAAATATCCTCTCTATATTTTATGCATTACCCTCCAAGACAGAATGGGATTGATGTTTTCTAATTTCTGTGTCATCATGCAATTTACTTTTTTTTCAATTTTTTTCTCATATTAAATATCTCACAGGTCTGAGGTTGTCTTAGTTATTTCAGGTTCTCCCATTTGTTCCAGAATCCTGCAGATTTTTATACCGATTTTCTGTTTTGTTTATTTATTCTCGCCCATGTAACACTTTGATCTGCTCCTTTCACGTAACCTTTCCTTTCTTCCACTTCACTCCTAAAACTGACAGATTTATTTTAGATTGTTTAAACATACTTCCCACTGATGTGTAAAGTAACCAGAAAAGAAGAAAAAAAAGACGAGTAAAAATCCCATCAGATGTGGTACCATGAAGCAGACACCCATGCGTTTTGTTTAGACGTAGTCCCTGCTA
>CAUYRH010043344.1:0-11219 GCA_963574655.1 Perodicticus potto | reverse complement strand
AAAAAAAAAAAAAAAAAAAAAATAAAGAAAGAAAGAAAAAGATCATTCATTAAATTATTTTCAAAAGAAGTTCAAAACACAGTAAGTCTTTTCTTTCTTTCTTTTTTGATTTTTTTTGCTCCTTTTTTTTTTTTTTTGATCAACATAATTTAAGTGTGCCATGGAAGTTTAACTATAGATTCAAGTGTGCTGTTAGGTTAAAAAAAAAAAGATGAAAAACACTGCAGGGAAGTCCATGGGTGTGGTTGTTGGCTATCGTTTGCTCTGTCACCATCCACAAGGCCCTGGTAAGATGGATAAATTTGGGGTAGATAACTGTTCTAACCTGGTTCCATTAGCTGCTTACAGGGAGCCTCTGTTCTCTGCTTTTTGCCTCAGTAATCGACCCTTTCTCTGGAAGCATTCTCTTTTCCCTCACGTAGTGCTGCCAAGACATCAGGAAGATTACATGGCTATGACCCTAAGCCATACACTCCCCCTCAGCCTTTATCAGTAAAGGTGCTATATTGATTTCCTATCTCTTTGTGGTGTTTTACATCTGTTTTTCAAAAACTTGGTGGGAAAGAAAAGCATTACATTTTAAAGGACCCTATAGGCACTAGAACATTTGAAAATGCTCGTTAATTAAAAAAAAAGAAAAACACTAGGTAACAACTTACCCCCAAATGTAGATGTTATTTTACATCCCTAGAATGCAGGCAATAAAAGTTACATCGTCTGTAGCAAATTGAAAAAATAATGAAAACTTCCAAAAGCCAGTAACCTTGCTAATGTTACTCGATTCTAAATAATGCAAATGATAGAATTGTCTTTCTCCCCTGGAAAAGTACTTCCTTGGGTTAATCTAGTGATATAGAAAATGGAGTAGTCCCAGCTACTTGGGAGGCTGAGGCAGGAGGATCATTTGGGACCAAGAGTTTGAGGTCGCTGTGAGCTGTGCCACCATAGCACTCTATCCAGGGGACAGAGTGAGACTCTGTCTCAAACACACACACACACACACACACACACACACACACACACACACACACAACTCTGTCAGTCCAACACAAAAGCAAAGCAGGGTGTAAGAAGACAGCAGCAAAGCAGGGTGTAAGAAGACAGCAGAAAATGGGAAGGAGTACTTTGCTTAAGCCAGGAAATCAACAAAGTCTTCTCCAAAAGGCGACATATAAATGAAGACCTAAGTACGTTTAGAAAGCATGCACCATTTTTAGAATCAGAAAAGCACAGGGGAAAAAGAGGAGCTTGGTTTCCCTGCTGTAGCTTGCCACCTGTGAAAATGTCACTGGTGGAGCTCAGTTCTGCTTTTGATCTTGTAGTCAGTCACCCATTTTTACTGAGGGCCTGTTAGACACCAGGCACTGTGCTAGGTCCTGGGAAGTTAAGAGTGCTCACACTCGGTCATTTTAGAACAGAGTGGGGATGGTGGACAGACATAATTGGGACCTGGGACAGGAAGCATGAAAAGGGGACTCCTAGGGGAGTCTTCCCTCCCCTCTATCATGGAAGAAATCCACTGTGAGGGTCCCGGAAGAATCTACCACGTCTGTCTGGGAAAGATCACATAATACAAACTCAGGGAAAAAAAAGAGCCTTGAAAAATTCAAAAGGTCAAGGCTAGAAGATGAGATGCAGAAGGGACTGAGGGGCCATATCAAGGCCCAGTGGAGTCCACAGGGAGGAAGAGAGTTGGTTCCTGGGTCCCCCCAGCCCCTGGAGGACATGAGGACAGCAGGCTGGGGGGGGGGGGGTCCCTGTCCTCCGGGGCGAGGCAAACCCGGGTAAAACCTTTGCAGGTGAGGGCAAGTTGACAACCTAACGGGAGACGGAGAATCGCAGACCACATATAGAAGTAACTTTTGAAAAATATTTGGCTAGAAAGAAGAAATAAAAAATAAAAAACAGCGTGTAGCTGAAGGGAAAAGTGGAAGCAAAGAAGAGTTTTGGAATAATTTTTCTTTCTTAAATATGGGAGCAACTACAGTTATTGAAATTTTGAAGATTTTGGTCTTGTAGAGAGGATGCAGCCTGGCCAAGGGTAGGCACTGTTACAAAAAAAAAAAGGGTGATGATTAATAAAGTCTTTTTGTAAATTTAAAAAATGAAAAAGAAAAAGAAGAAGGTGGCTGAGGATGAGTTTGCTCCACTGTCCTGAAGATAGTCCTATTCTCTGTGGACTTTTTCTTTCTTCCAAAAAAGCAAACAGAAACTTTAAGATGTTCCAAAATGTAAACACTGAAAATTCAGAGCATAAAATGCAAACATGACACTCAAAGATATTTTCATTCCTTGCCTCACTCTTTTAAGGCATTTTTTTACATGAATTCATCATTTTTATTCCCAGGGCAGCCTGGTGAGGTTGCCGGGACACCTGCCAATCAATTCACGTGACTTTTCTAAGGCAACACAATGTCAATCATGCTATTTATAAAGTGGCAAGCAGCGCAGATCTCCTGTCTGTCATGCTGGCGTTCTTTTTTCCCCCAAACCACACTGCACCTCCTAATCTCCTAAATTTATTAAGTATAATCATAAAGTTCAGGGCATGAAAGTATGAATTGGAGACGGAAGAAAACATAACTGAGAAGGTCTGGATCATTTATATCGTGAGATCTTTTTACATGTCTTTTTGAAACTCTCATCTGATAGAAATTATTTTAAATATAATATGTAGAATATGTGCATGAAACACGCGTGCAATGCCGTCCAGGTGGACAGCTTTGTGAAGCTCTTCCGTCTCAGCACAGGGCACCAGCCCACTGTTGGTGACAGAGGCTCCTGGGGAGCTGACTCTCTTGGGCTTTGGAGAAACTTCTGAGCGCCCTTCTGCCTCTTTATTTACGAGAATCAGCCACACAGAGTTCCGACAGGCTTGTGGCTTGATGAAATTGTGTCTCTGTCATTAGATTTTGTTTCTGTCTGGGGGTCTATGCTGAGAAAGACAGTGCTCTATGGGGATAAGTAACACAATTAATAACATAAGATAAACAAATGGTATTAACACACACTGAGGACACCTTATTTCCTATTTGCAACAGCTTAAAGAGATCTCATCCTAGTCTTTTTATCGTGATTAAATTTTAAGCAAGAACACAGCATTAAGCCAGGCGCAGTGGCTCACGCCGGTAATCTCAGCACTCTGGGAAGCTGAGCTGGGTGGATCGCTTTGAGCTCAGGAGTTTGAGACCAGCCCGGACAAGAGTGAGACCCTGTCACTACTAAAAATAGTAAAACTAGCTGGGCGTGGTGTCAGGTACTCTGGAGGCTGAGGCAGGAGGATTGCTTGAGTCTAGGAGCTTGAGGTTGCTGTGAGCTATGATGACACCATATCATTCTACCCAGGGTGACAGTGTTCTAAAACAAACAAACAAACAACCCAGCATTAATCCTATGGTGAATTAAACACATAGACCAAGATTTCCCTGGAGTCACAGATACCGCAGCCGACCTTTCGGAAACTGGCTGCAGCATTTTCCCACATCTGTGAGGGCCCTGGAAGATGACCGGCCTCATCCCAGCTCATCATTTGGCTCTAAGCATGATCATTTCTACCCCTATCCCTCCTCTGACTGTGCTGACCTGCCCTGTGCTCTCTTAGCCCCTAGGCTCTTCACCCTTCCCTCCCCGGCAAACCCCACTTTGTGCCCCATCACTGCGCTCAATTTCAACTCACTCCTCAGGTCTTTCTTCAGAATTCTCCCCTGGTCACTCCTCCCAGGAGTTAAGGTCCACTTAACCCTACCTGGAGTAGAGTGGTTGCCAGACACTAATACTCTAAAATAATTACATACAGAATGTTCCAGAAATTTATTAAAATAAATGAGTTCTTTGTCAGAGTTAAATTAATTTAATTCTTTGCACTTACCCGGGATTTGGTGAGAAATAGAAGCAGCAAAAATAATGAGACTCAGTTTCCCCGCTCTCTGTATGAAGGTTTTAGCTCTGGGATTCGCTTCCAGATGTTGCTACTGGGTTAAATTTTCCAAAAAAGCATTAGCGGATGTGCTCAACTTCTCAAAATACTCAGAAATGTATTTTCTTTGACCTCAGTGGTATTAGGAGTTCACTACAGCTCCTACGCTTGCTGTTAGGTCACTCTGAAGTAGATAAGTTTGATTTCTGTCTTAACAAGATTTGCCTTCTAATCATCTTGCAGTAATTTAAAAATTATTCTTAAATTTTTTCTACTCCAGTCTAAGAATTGTATAGAATTTCATTTTGTACACGAGGACTGGTTATTCAGTCACCATCTCCTCCTTAAGATTTGTGTAGTATTATTTTCTTTCCTCTTTGATTCTTTCTATCTATACAACCACCTTGTAAAAGAATAACTGATTCTTCAAGCCACATTGGGTATTTACCTAATGCCAAAGGTTCTGAAGTTTGGATAATTGCACCAAACAACGTCTCTCTCGTATCTGAGTATGTTTATCACAAGCAATAGACAGTATTGGTCAACAACAGTACCTTTACTCAAAAGTTAGACTGTGAAGAGGAATAAATGAAATAGAAATCTTAGAATCTAGATTGGTGTCCTATTTTCATACTTACAATTAACTGCTTTCAGATATAAGTAGTGGAAAATAGAGGGGAAACTGGAATAGAGACCGCTCAGTTAAAATGGAGAGCCTATGTAAGGCAAAGCTTCAGAACTGGTTTGATCCAGCGGTTCATTCTTGTGTAGAAAGGAAATTGTTCATCTGAGTACATCTGGCTAGGTTTTCTATTATTGGTAGAGAAGGGTCTCACTCTTGCTCAGGCTGGTCTTGAACTCCTGAGCTCAAGGAATACTCCCACATACCCTGCCAGGCCTGCTTTGTCTTAACTAATTGAGGTCCATGTTGCCTGTAACCTACCCCCGAAAGATCTACTCTGAAAAAAATATATAAACAACCAAGAGGCCCATCAACTCAGGGATGGAGTAACAAACTGTACACCATGGGGTACTATTCAGCCATAAGAAAAGATGGTGACTTTACATTTTTTGTATTAACCTGGATGGAGATGAAACACATTCTTCTTAGTAAAGTATCAGAAGAATGGAAAAACGAATATCCAATGTACTCAGTTTTATTATGAAGCCAGTAGATGATCTAATACATACCCACAGAATTAGGAGTAAAACCTAATTCTATGCAACTTGGGGGGAGGGGTCATGAGGGAAGGGAGAGGGAAGAAGGGGGGATTTGTGTGCTCCCACTTAGTAGGCATAATGTAGGGGGTTATGGCACACCTTTTGGTGTGTACTCTCATATTAACTGGAAGTAAAAAAAATAGACAACATACTTATACTTCTGATTCTGTTAGCAATAAGCTTAACATAGGATGTGGAAGGAATTTTGAGGACAGAGTTTATCAAGACAGTTTTTGAAAAGGGCCACTACATGTGGTGATTTCTCTTTCTATAATACAAAGGAAGAATTGCTAACTGATGGTGACATTTCCCCACTTAGGCAAGACTCAATGTAAAGATCCTTCTCAGCAAAGCCTTCCAAAGTGTCACGACTAATAGCTGGGAGCTGGGGTATTGGATAATGTCAACTCTGAACTGAGGGTCTTCCCAGACCTTGACTCTCATGCTGCTCTATAAAATCTGTTCCACTGATGCTGCTCTATAAAATCTGTTCCATTTCACTAATAAGTAAAAAGTGACAGATTGAATTTGTGCTGAAGCCTTAATTATAAATCATTTTCTCTTCCATGAAGAGTATATTTTTATTCATTAAAAACATTAAAATCATTGCATGTCTTAATGAACAAAAGATAAAAGAGTTCTTTAGCTTATGTAACTAGATCGTGCTTAATTATTTTCATGGTCATTGTAGAAGGCTGTCTATCTCAAGATTTTAAAAACTTTTTTATAAAACAGACACTGAGTTTCATGCCTTATTATCACCCCAATTATAATTCTTTATATTTACCTAGCTGGTCAATGGCTAAGAGAAGATTAAATCTTTTTTTTTTAAAAATCAAGGGACAAATTGTTTTTATTGTGCTGGAAAATGTTTTCTTTTTCATTCTAAATACTTAGTGTATTTATTTGGTTCTAAGACATTTTCTTTTACCATTTCATTGATCATTTCAAGTCTTTAAATTTTTCATCTTTTGTATTTTCCAGTCTTGCTGTCTTTTAACATATTTGTTTCAGATTTCTTCAAATTTGTTTTTAAATCCTTTCAAGTTATTTACTGCAGATAATTAACTGAAAGATCTTTTGTTAGCTATTTATTTCTATATCTTGCTTGTGGTTTAACGGGTGTACCATATTTTTAAATTTGTCAAAACATAGTCAACTCAACTTTGTAGTTATTTTTTTCAGTGATTGTCCCTTCTCTAAATTAACTCTCTTTTTCTCCAGCCAGGTATTATTTGATACTGATTATTTAAAATTCTTTTGATTTGTCAAGTCTTTTAATAGATATGCTGAATAGGATAGATTTCATTCAGGAAAAGAGAAACAACTCTTGATATTTCTTTGCAGAAATTGAACCAGGGAATCCAAGTTTATAAAACCCTGGCGAAGCCCTAGGGCGAGAGTGTCAGGTGCCACTCACAGGGGCAAGAATGTGCCAGTGCATCTTAGAAGGAGGCATCAGAGGAAGCAGAGGCTGTAACGGGCACCTCACACCTGCTGATTCACATTCAAAATAGAAGGGCAGGAAATCAGGCTGCTAAGTACGGCCTTTCCTGACTATATTTCCTACCTGACTACAAAATGTGACATATTTGTTTTCTATTGATATCATGTTAATATTGAATATAATGGACACTGCTCTTCTATTTTTCTTTTTCTTCTTCTTTTTTTTAAGAGAGTCTCACTCTGGCACCCAGGCTAGAGTGCCATGACATCATCATAGTTCACAGCAATCTCAAACTCTTGGGCTCATGAGATCCTCCTGCCTCAGTCTCCCTAGTAGCTGGGACTACAGGTGCCTGCCACCAGGTCTGCCTGGTTCTTCTATTTTTAGTAGAGATGGGGTGTCACTTTTGCTCAGGCTGGTCTTGAACACCTGAGCTCAAGGAATTCCTGAGGTCAAGCAATCCTCCTTCCTAGGCCTCCCAGGACGCTGGGATTACAGATGTGCCTGTTTTTTAATTCTTGAGATACTTTATTAAGGAGAATGTTCTCCAATTCCATCCAGGTAAATACAAAAGATACAAAGTTTCCATTGTTTTTTATGGCTGAATACTCTATGGTATACATATGGTATATCATAGTTTATTAATCCATTCATGGGTTGATGGGTGTTTAGGTTGTTTCTGCATCTTGGCAATTGTGAATTCAGCAGCAATAAGCATTCTAGTGCAAATGTCCTTGTGATAAAATCATTTTTTTCTTCTGGGTAGATGCGTAGTAAGGGGATTGCAGGATCAAATGGGAGGTCTACGCTTACCTCTTTGAGGATTCTCTATACTTCCTTCCATAGTGGCTGAATTAGTTGGCAAAATGGCACTGATGTGTGTATCTTACTTAAAAACATTTTCAAAAATACATCTACACACAGATGCAGGCACATAGATATAAAAAGTATGACATATTATGCATGTCAAGGGGGGCCTGCAGGGCTGAATGCAGTTAAATGGGGAAGGAGCCAGCTGTCAGATGCAAATCTCCCCAATAGTGGGGCAATAATAGCAAGGCAAGGTTTATTCTGGAATGTCAACATCCCCAAACCTCCCCATTTGGTTTCTTTAGCTCAGCACCTCTGGGGTTGGCACGGGGGCAGTATGAGCTTTCACTTGCTTTCCACTTTGGGTAAGGATTGAGGATGTAGGTCCGGATTCGGGATTCAGTTAATCTCTTTGGCTACACATCAGGTCAGCCCCAAACTCAACCCGAGGAGCACCTTCTGACTCAGGGACTCAGCCCAGCTCCTTCCCTGACCTCACACCAGGAAAACCCTCCCCTCCTCTCCAGCCTTTGCACTGAATGGTAGACTCTGCAGCTCCTGCCCCTCTGGCTTTCAAAAATCAGGGGAAACCACTCATCAGCCTCATTGTGTCTGAGGCTGGGCTCTTCGTTATCCTACCTGTAGGCTCCATTTCCTTGAAACTTTAGCAGAAACAGGGGCAACCCATACGTGTCACCTGCTACTTAACTCAGCAAGTTTTGCCTGCTTTTGAAAGCATATTTGAACCCTCTATGGGCCTATATCCAACCTTTGCTACTGGAGTTTTCCATACCTACACAGCCCATGTGCAGTTTTGGTCTCCACCCCAGGCCGAGCCGCCTTCTAGGCTTTAATGCTCACTTTGACTCAGTTTCTTTGTGGCTCTGGAGCACTGTTCTTCTTCCTCCTTCCTCTGTGTATTTGAATAATCCATAAAAGCCAAATTTATTCTTATTTCCTACGACAAGTGAATCCAGTTAATTGTGGCTTTCTCCCTTCATTGAACCATAATCGTAGGAAAAAGACATGTCTATACTGGATAACTTGGCACATGTACTTCTTCTTATATCATTATTCATATGTTTTAATTAAGTAATGCTCTACTGGACTCTGGAGGTTATTTAGGACATGCAGCATTATCCTCACTGAAAGTAGATTTAATCTTCTAAAATCAGTGTCCCAGCCAGATGTGGTGGTTCATGCTTCTAATCTCAGCGCTCTGGGAGGCTGAGGTGGGTGGATCCCCTGAGCTCAGGAGTTCTAGACTGGCCTGAGCAAGACCAAGACCTGTCTCTCCTAAAAATAGAAAAACTAGCAGGGCATGGTACTGGACACCTGTAGTCCCAGCTACTGGGGAGGCTGAGGCAGGAGGATTGCTGGAGCCCAGGAGTTTGAGGTTGCTGTGAGTTGTGATCATACCAGTACCCTCTAGCCAAGAAAGCACAACAAAGTGAGACCCTGTCTCTAAAAAAAAAACCAAAAAAAAAAAAAATAGATAAATAAATAACAGAGTCTCTGTTTCAGGGCATTACATGGTACTAGAGAGTGGTAAGATATTATTACACACTTGGACAAGTTATTGATCACATAAAATTTACTCTGCAATCAATTCCACATACACACACCCAACACACAAACTTTCTTTTTACTCGTCTTGGTCATTTTTTGTTTTTCTTTCCAAAATCTTTCAGAGGAAATTGCTGAAGACATCAAGAAAACCAAAAGAGATGGTGGGGGAGGGGAAACAGTTTTGCATCAGCATCGACACCCATCGCACCCTTCTCCTCTTCCTTGCCATGCGGGCCACTTGTGTTTGTCTGTCCTTGTGCCGCGGTGAGCACCACAATTCTTCTGCAGGGGGCTGGTGTGTGATGCTTGAATGGACACTTTCATATTTAGGCAATTTCACAGTGTGTCTTCTTGCATTAATGTAATTTTAATGATCCTTACGATTTGAGCAGGTTCTATGCACTGCTTTTAATTTTTATAAGGAAGAGTGGTGTCCTGAGAAATAGTGAAATGGTTAAGGAGAGAGATGGGAGCAGTGTCTCTGCTGCCAGACGTCCTGGGATGTGGCTGTGGGTTTCTGCCAGGCTGCATTACTGAAGTCGAATTCCTTCCTAGAAACAAAGTTTTTCAACCCAATCTCTGTAGAAAAATAAGAAAATCTTTCTACCTATTGCTGGCTGGGGGAACCCTGCATCTTTTGTTTGTTAGGCAGAAACTCTCTGGTCAACTGCCAGTTACCCCTCAGCCATGTATGGAACTCACTATGAAAAATTATTAAACCCTAGCACTCTGGGAGGCTGAGGTGGGAGGATCCCTTGAGTTCAGTTCCCCAATAGCCTGAACAAGAGCGAGACCCCGTCTCTACTAAAAATAGAAAAACTAGCTGGGCATGATGGTAGGCACCTGTAATCCCAGTTACTTGGGAGGGCGAGGAAGGAGGATCACTTGAGCCCAGGAATCTGAGGTTTCTGTGAGCTATGATGACTCCAGGGCACTCTACCCAGGGTGACAGAGTGAGACTCTATCTCAAACACTAAAAAAAGAAAAGAAAGAAAAGAAAATGTTTTAAAGACCAATGGTGTGCTTTGGTCAGCTGACTGGCATATTGAAACTAGAAATCTAGGGTTTGTGAATGACAGGAAGGAGAAATTTAAATTAGGGCCTCAATTTACCTCTTTTCACTCAGTTTCCATACCTATTTTTCATTAACAGAGGTGTTATTCTGCACGAATTTTCTCAGTCTTCTCTTCTTCCCTCTAGAGTGCACATTCAAACTTTAAATAACAATTATCATATGCCTTCAATTAACAATAGTGATAAAGCATGAATTCATAATTTTAAACATTTTTTAAATGCAATGCTACCATGTAAATGGTGTGTATTTTATCCGTATATCCACCTAGTATTTATCTACAACAGAAATGAAAACGGGCTATACATAATGTTCACATGTTATTATTTTATGCACAATGCAATTTAGAGTCAGCACTGACTGTTCACGGAAAAAGTAGCTAATCCTTAATTGACACGACCATTCTTTTTTTTTTTTGAGACAGAGCCTCAAGCTGTCACCCTGGAGAGAGTGCCGTGGCATCACAGCTCACAGCAACCTCCCATTCCTGGGCTCAAGCGAGTCTCTTGCCTCCACCTCCCAAGTAGCTGGGACTACAGGCGCCCGCCACAACGCCCGGCCATTTTTTGGTTGCAGCCCTCATTGTGTTTGGTGGGCCCGGGCTGGATTCGAACCCAGCAGCTCAGGTGTACGTGGCTGGCGCCTTAGCCCGTTGAGCCACAGGCGCCAAGCCTGACATGACCATTCTAAGCAACATAACTAAGGATTATCACACTACGGCACACAGGTTAGGTATGTGACACAGAGAACATGTAAATTTTTGAAATGGAAAAAGCAATGGATGTACATGAACTTGACTGAGAACTTTGTGACCCACGCTGAACAAACAGAAGAAATTTGGTACAGGACCTCTAGATATTCAGTACTTTATGCAAAAACATCTAGAGCCTGTAGCTTTCTTTTCCTGTTTCCATTTGTTATAAAGAGTCTTAAAATATATTCTCTGGAATATGTAAGTTGGCCACATCCATATGCTTCTTGAAGAATCTATTTTTTTTTTTTTTGGTATTATTCATTTATTTATTTATTTATTTAAAATTATTTTTTATTGAGTCATAACTGTGTACAATAATTCAGTCTTGGAGTACAGTGTGCGGGCTTCCCATACAATCAGAGATATTTTTATCAACCTGATTAATATAACATTCATGCTATTTTCTCATTTACTATGTGAAAACAATTTT